>JAQGAO010000242.1:0-41083 GCA_034697705.1 Ommatoiulus sabulosus | reverse complement strand
TTCTTCAGGGTACGACAAACCATGAAAAACATTTTGAACCAGTGTGGTTCAAATGGTCGATAGATAATACCAAATTCTCGACCAAACAATAATTTTATTTGCGATGTTTCGCCATCTATTTGGGCTAAAAAGCCCAAATAGATGGCGAATAAGACATGGAAAAATTTAAACAAAAATTATTCAAGATCTACACAATATATATTGTAACATTAGTGAAATGAATAACATAAATATAGAGAGGAGAAAAAAATTATAATTTTAAGAAAACAGTTAAAATTTAGACTGTAAACAACTCCCTAAATAAAACTTCCATTCTGCTGCAACCAAGTAGAAGACACTCTACTTTTAGGGAATTACATGAGTGACGTTCAAAATTTAATAAGAGTGACCATCCACTCCATTTTTATTATTATATTAGAAGGAAGCCATAAATATAAAGAAAACCATATGAAACATACTTGTAGAAGAAACCAAAATGTATGGAAAAATAATTATCTTCAATGTAATTGGATATATCTTGAATAATTTTTGCATACATTTTTCAATGTTTCATCGATTTTTAGAGCTTGAAAAAGCCCAAATGTAAGGCGAAAAGTCGCAAATAAAATTGTTTGGTCGAGAATTCCAGTGTAATATAATGATTAATAAGAAAACAAAAATCTGTAGCCTATTTTGAAATCATGTATAAAAGCTTTCTCAACCCCCCCGTGTCGGATCGCTTTAGCAAAATTGGGCAAATTATTCAACCAAGTCTCTACGTCCTGATCCCCATTTGAAAAGCATTTGTAGAAACATCCGCCCTACTGGAGCATCACCTTTAAGCGTGCATGCTGTGCGTGATTGCCAGCGACGAGTTAAGGGAGGGCATAAATTACAAACAAAAGATTTATCATAAAACAAAAAATGGCAAAACAGAGACTCCGAACGAATCGTCTTCCTCCCCCAGGGAAATCCTTCGTGAATGGAAAACTCGAAACAGTGCTTTAATTTAGCCGTTATTTCTCCCTCCTCTTCTTAAATGCTTGCTTGGGAACAAAGGCATAATGAGCTATCGTCTTTAAAAGCGTATTATCAGGTCGTTGAATCTGCAAAAATATGGTACGTTGCCGGAGATAGGAACTACGGAAACCTTTTAAAGTAGACGACTCTTGTGGATTCTGGCAATCGCGGAGGTGGTACACACTTCTGGATTTAAAATCATTGATCCGCAATGACTGACGAGTTAGTCTGCTGCTGTTTCAGAACAAAATTGAAATTATTGCTGATAAGCGTTTGAGGTGAACACTGTCATACCGAAAGGCCAAATCCATCCATGCATGATGCTTATGCAACTGTTAGTAGCTTAATCCAGGATTAAGTCTGTTTTATGCTCTTAGTTTGACAGGTATGAAATGCCGAAAGATACTACTGGGTTAATATTTGCAGTAAACGCTGGATGAGATTGCAGTTTGGGTTTGTTTCAAGTAGAAAATTTTCGGTGATCTTCCAGCACTTTTTTTGAATGTTTGCTTAAAATTTACATTAAAAGTGGAACCATGTTAAGGCAAACTCCAAGGGAAGTCAGAAATTGTTCTTTTAAACCTTAGTTTGTATTATCAGAAGTCAGAAGTAACACGATTTCAACGTTAAGAACTACTTATTAAAAAATAAAATTCAAGATGCACTTAACTAGAATGTTTTATTACCCAACCTCTAAAACTACACAAATTTAATTTGACCTAAAATAATCCATTATCGAAGGTTACTTGTCTATTCTTGATTCTTTGTTCTTACATTATTCTTAAATACACTAGGAAGGGAATTGTAAATTAGTTGGTAGTATGAATAATTTGTACTAAGTGAGTGTATACGTCTTAACGAGGTTTGACTGTACTTTTATTTGAATCTACAGCATTTAGCATTTGATGCACGATGGACGAAGTGTCCTTTGGAAAAAGCCAATTTTCCAAATACAGTATATGCAGTTGGTTTGGAATTAAGTTGAAAAAGTATTTTTAAGCGCATTATTAATTTGTTAAGAGTTTTATCAGTTTACATAATCTGTAGACTGGCTTTATATATTCGTTTTCCAATAAAAGGTATTCACTTAATATTCATCTAAACACATTCAAAGTTTTAAAGATATTCGTTTTATGTTCAATTTGTTCATCTCCATACATGTAAAGTGGAAGTTTTCCGCAGTTTCATCTCTCGGTTCCTCGCCATCGGAAAACGGGAAATAGATGGCGCGCTAAGCTCATCTTTTTTACGTTTACGCGCTTAAAGTGAAAGTAATTATGGAAATAACTTTGAAACCCAGTAACCGATTTTGAGAATTTTCACACTCAAGCGATCCCCGTACCATTAAAAAGCCAGATGTTTATCGGTTTTTGGAGGTGGAGGTACATGTATTTTCTGAGCAATTACTCGTCGGTGTATAAGGTAAGTAAATGCTCGTTCTATTTACGACAGTCTAATACGACTTCATCTTAAAGGTATGTGCTTAAAAACGAGCGCCAATTTTATGAGCGTGCGAAAGACGTTAAAGTACATGCGCAACCTTAAATGGGACCGTCTCAATATCTTTTATGGGCCTTTTTTTTTCTTCTTCTCCTGGCGTTGCCATTTTACTGGAAATTGCCATTTCCGAATGGCTATCATCAGTTATACCATAAAAGCGTGCATCAAAGGAGGCATTCACTTTTGATATATGT
Organism: Ommatoiulus sabulosus; assembly: GCA_034697705.1. Lineage (NCBI taxonomy): Eukaryota > Metazoa > Arthropoda > Diplopoda > Julida > Julidae > Ommatoiulus > Ommatoiulus sabulosus. The sequence continues at coordinate 38,390 of JAQGAO010000242.1, read as the reverse complement.
ACGCATGGATGCTCGGAAGTGGGCATGCAGCCATTCGGACATCCCCTCCGAGATTTATCAATGCACTCGAATTGCGTAGTTATTGGTGAGCCCACCTAAGGACACGAATAATTTGCATACGAGATTATTTATGGTGGATGGATGAGAAGCGGCACGAAATCAGATTTAGCCCGGGGCTGGAATCAAATCCCAACCGTCGTAAGACTGACGGATCCGATGGAACCATTAGAACTTCCCATTCTTGTAGAAATGCTGGAATATAATAACATGCACGATGGCCGACCATTATGATCTTATTGCAGTAATCTTCCCTATTGATTTCTTAACGCAGGCCTCAGGGGCGATTCGCATTATCGGATTGTTTGTCGTAGGTCAAATTGTACTCGAAAGTAGTCGAGCGTAAAAATCTGCATCACTTCCGGCTTTTATGTTTCCAAAACGTCGTTTGTCGCTGACGGATTTTGAACATTATACGCTGAAATGCTTAGATCTACTAGGGGTTGGTCATTTGTAGTGGAACCTCTTTAAGAAGAACTTGGTTTATACGAATTTCTTGTAGGGCGAACTCATTTCCGGTATTAGCTGTCTTTGGGTATGGACGAATAATGTTAATTTTGTCGTTTAAGATGATTTCCGAATTCGGATATTGCATATTTTCGGCTAAAACGAACCAATTTTAGAGTTCCCAAGAATTTGCGCAAAATAACGTTGCAACGAACTTCCACAAAGCTGCCATGCATGGCTGTGCCATTTTCCATCTCTTGTTCAATTTTGTTTTTATTCTACATTTTTACTTACTCCAACCTGCATTTTTCATCTAATAGTTCATCATTGTTTGTGAGGGTTGTTCAATAAACATCAACAACCAACCATGAAGATCATTAAGGTTGATCAGAGAGCTTCTGGATCAGTGTGTATACTATGAATGTTCCACCGAGTAATGTAACTTTATTGCGCTTTTAGAATTTTTTAAAAAGGGGAGGTCATTGGTCTAAGTGCTACTTGAATTCAATCTTATGTTCAACGATGCAAGGCAAAATCCCCATTTGGAGCTACAAAAAATTAGTTGTGGTCAATTTGTGTCACTTAGTGTCAAAAAAAATGTAATTGAATAAAGAAACGGTTAGATCTGCTATGCCGCTCCATCTGTGACAGTTGTTAATCGTGAATTTTCAACGAGCCTATGCAATAGTGTAATGTTCTTGGTACATGTAACTCATTCAATTTATTGGGATACTCAGACATTTGCATTACGAATGAAGCTTTTGGTATATAGTCGTGAAGCCACTTGTGTGAAAGGAATGCATTCATTGGTTTAAAAACAGCGATAACTTTGATTGAATTGTTGTTTGGTATGGTAAACAATACCATGCCACGTGACCTATAATGTAAATAGATCAGTGCTCAAATAATTTGAAAATTGTAACAGGCAAAATAGACGTATTTTATATACACGAACAGAGATATCACGCAATTTAAAGTATGCATTGTTATGCTGGCTGTAAAGCGATCAGCACGCGAGTAATTTATTTATGGTGTTTATGTTAAAAATGTGCTACACTTACGTGTTTAATGCCCAATTTCAGTCAACACATCAATTTACTCTGTCTGGTAATATTCACGTTATTCAGAATAATTCAGAGCAAATCGTTTTTGGACGCATATCAATGTGCAGTTCTCCGACGAAGTAGCCAGGACTGTAAATTTGGGATAAAATTAGCATTTACTGTATGCGTGCTTGTTACGAAGCAAAAACAAGACATAACGCTTGATTTTGCCTTCCAAATGCTTAAATATTCGAAAACTAATACAATTACAACGTTTTCCTTCTGAACCACCATAAATAATAAACGCGATTGATCACAGAACGCCTGTATAAAAAATGAAAAAAAAACAAAAAAAAAACATGCTGAATCGGGAATCAATTCATAAACTTCCCAATCAGACTAAGAGAAAACATCGAAAAGTGCATTAATATAAATTAAAAAAAGTGATGGAATTAGTTTAATTTTTTATCCATTTATGGATTCTCCATATTTTCATTTCAATTATTTTCTAAAGAGCCACCATTTAGGAACTTCCACGAACTTCGTTATAGTTATGAAACTGCAGTTAAACCAGTTACACATTGATTCCAAAGGAACTTATGAGGGGTGTTCATGAAGTTTTCGCAAGCATTTTTTTAAAATAAAAGGCTGCATGGATTTTAATGAAATTTGTTGGAAAAATTCTTCTATCATTTCTAAATATACATGTATTTCAACATTAAAAAAATATGTTTACAAATTTACACGTGCTTAAAATTCAAAAGCAAAGATGGATTCCTGGGTGATAGTGACTCGGAATCGGTCCTTTGTTCGTTTTTTTTAATTTTGAAGCATTTCAGGAGAAGAATTGTATGTAATGTTTAAGGTCCAAGTAGTGTCTAAACGCTCGCCTTTTAGTGGATTGAAAAGTTCAGAAATGGACAGACAACTGTGAAAGATGCGCAGAGAAGTTGATGGCCAATGTCTGTCAGAAATGCTTTGTTTTAAACTTTCTTTGAACGATGGGAAAAATAATCTCCCAAAATAGAATTTTGTTTTGAATAACAGATGTTTACATATATTTCTCTGCCAAATTTCATTAAAATCCACACAGCCGTTTTTTTAAATTTTTTTTAAATGATTGCGGAAACCTAATGAAACCACTATAGTATTTCCGACGGTGGGAAAACTTTTCAAAAATAAATACTAGAAAAACATGTCGCTGTCACAAATTTGCCCACACGCTTGAATTTTAAATGAAGGTGTCACTCTGAAAACAATTTGTTTCACTGGAATCAAGTTTATTTCTATTTGGTTTTCGTTTACGCGTGTTTGGCACTGGCAACATGAGCTAATCGGAATTAAATATCGCATTCGAGCGTGTGCAAACAAAAATGGGAAAGATTTCGCATTTATCTTTCAACGATTCCAGTACTTCTGGTATCGAAGCCTTGAAGGAAGCCAAGCATGAGATGCTGGAGTCTGTGGCAACTGGCATCCATTAATGTCTTCTGACAGGCACATTTCAAGTCCATAACGCACCGAGCGGTCGAATTTAACGAACAGATTGAAAACCAAAAACATTTCCAGGTCCTGTCATTTTATTCATGAAATTAATTGATGACATTCCGTCCGAGGAACATGCAGCTCTTTCCCCATGGACGTGCCCATGTCCATGTAGTTGGAAAGTGAAGCCAACAGCTGCTAAATGGCATCACTCGAACCTCATCCTGTCTGGCTGATGGTGCCGTAATCAATCATCCGCTGACCACTGTCCAGCCTATCCAACCTCAAGTGCTGCGCAGTCTGAGCGGACAATTACAAGCTCTTAATGCAAAATTACGCTTCCGTTTACGGTGTAAATAACTCGTTGCTATAAACCGCTAAAAGCCTTCCTAAGCAGATCGACTTAAAGCTTTCCGAAAAGTATCCGGTGTTAGTTTTGGATTTACTTTTCGAAATTCAAACTAAAGAATACCGATTATCATTAGAACTACCAGAACAATTTTAATGCATTTCTTACTTTTGAGGTCCATATGGACCCCGTCATTAAAAAATTAAAAATACTTATCTTTAGAAATTTTTTTTAATATTTTGTTTTAGATTCTCTACGACAACACATTTTTATAATTTTTTAAAAGTCACATTTGATCATTGATGTTGATGAAAAAATTGGCAGAACCAAAATTTGCTGGTTCCAGTCTTAACACTATGTTCAAAAGTTCAATGCAAACAAATTTTTTGAAACAGTAGCAGTATGTTTTGTTTGCATCACCTGTGTGCCATACTTATACTATGTCTCTGAAACATGATTGTTACTAATAAGTGCCAAGACATATATACAAATTATTTAGAAATAATAATTGCCCCATTTTTTTACAACTGTTTACTGAAATTGTACTGAGATCCATATGGACCCCATGTTAAAATTTGATAAAATGCCTCTTAAAATTTATGATTTATGGTCAAATTTCCGAAAAATTGATATACTTGTTTAGAAACATATTTGTGACAGTCATAAAATTGATGAAGATTGCAGAACAAATTAAAGATTCGATAAAATATAAAGTATATACTGATTTAAAAATGGCACTAGTGTCCATATGGACCCCATGGCATTTCGAGAGTTAATGCAAAATTACGCGTCCGTTTCTGGTGTAAACAACTCGTCGTAATAAACCGCTAAAAGCCCTTCCTAAGCAGATCGACTTAAAGCTTTCCGAAAAGTATCCGGTGTTAGTTTTGGATTTATTTTTCGAAAGTCAAAGTGAAGAAAAGCGATTAAATCCGGTTTTTTGTTGTTCACCCAGTGCTCGATTCAATTTGGTGGGCCTAACCAGGACTAGCAGGGATTGAGCGCAGTTTGTGTAAATATATATATATATACGCTGTGTGGCGTTATGGCGCATTAGGAATAATAGCCCATCTTGTGCACTACTTAAAGGATCTAATATGTCCGCTTTTATATATGACACGATGCTGATGTAGCTGAAAATGGGGAAAGTTTTTTTTACGGCGATCGTGACCTGCATGCCAATTACCTCATTTCAGATAAATAACGCCGCGACGTATTTTCTGAATTTCAGTCAAACGCGGGGTTTCTGATTGCCCCCTAAAAATCGGTGGAAACAGAAGTCCAGAACCGAATGTTCGTGCACGGCACAAAACCTGCTGGAGGCCTGATTTACATATACGTATTCTGGAGAATTAAAGCAATGTTGTTTTCGTGAAAATGCACCCTGAATGTCATCCGTGGATCGCGGCGAATGCAAATTCAAAATGTGGATTGTGGGTTTTAGGACTACCTTTCTCCATTAGGACGTTAGAAAAAGAGAATCTCTCCAAATTCTTGTCCAGAAGCACCCTTTTAGACACGTTTCGAGATATGTCACTGAGGTGTTGATCGGATATGGCCATACAGGTTGCAGCAACGGTAAATTTGTTTAGATGAAATAACGTTCTTGCAATTTCTCGCAATTTATTTCCAGATATAACTTTCCTAGTGTGTGACGACCTTTAAACCAGTTACAGCGCCAATCAGAATATGGCCATTCTTAATACTGTCAATAACCCATACAATCGCACTTTTAATAAAGTAGTATTTTAAGGATTAATACTTCCAAATTTATTTTACCTTTTGAAGTGGTCTCTTAGGTGATAGCCTACTATTATTTTTTTTAAACTGTTATCGTAGAATTTTCCGTCGTAACGCAATTTGCTTCAAACATGACTTCGCAACATAGCGTGAAAACTTGGGTACTCGATCATTCATTATGGCCAAAAATGTATCCGAATTCGAAATTAGTCCTAAGCGAGGAAAATTAATTAATAAGCGAGGTACTATAAAGCAAGTTCTTCTTAATGCGTTTTACTGTATTAAATTAAAAAGCAGCCCCTGTGAGATGGCAATCACTGCTTACTCGCGTGTTCGAATAGATTGCCATGTTCATGGGCAGTATGGTGCAATTATTTCCTGTCATAAAAAGACTCTAATCCCTTTATCTGATGATATCTGCATGCATTACGATATTCTCTGATTTTTACTCATTTATTTAAAGAGACTGGAAATAATACAACATTTTCTACTGGAATTATCAAGCTTGAATTTGTTAAGCACGCTTTAAAAGTTTCATATGAATGGGATAGTGCTGCATCTTTTGTCGGGAAATTTTCCGTTATTGCGTTCCTTTTTTGTAAAATTGTCTAAAGTTCGTTTTAACGTAACGTAGCGCGAATCTCGAAAATTCTTTCGTTTTAGCCGAAAATTATACAATATCCATTTTCTGAATTCGTCATAAACGATGAATTCCTACCTCACATATAGTTTATGAGTTGTATGGCGCTACCACTTTTTTCTGGAAATTCCACGTTAATACGTCTTTTTTCTTGTCATATTGGCTAATGTTCGTTTTAACGTGACGTAGTGCGAATGCTCGGGAACTCGAAAATTCATTCGTTTTAGCCAAAAATAGGCCATATCCGAATTCGGATAAAGCGAGTTCTTCTTTTCGAGGTTCCCCTGTATTCGTTAACTTTTAGATGGTTTTCGCTTTTCGTTTGTGTAATGATTAGATGTTTTTCTGCGATTTCGATTGCATTTGGGCGTTCAACACTTTTCTCGGATACTTTTAACATTTTTGTTTTTTTGTTTTTAACTTTTTAAAATGTCCCAGTAACGTCGTCAGCGAAACCCCTTGATTAACGGTGACTTTTCCATCATGGTGCATCTGCGAAGAAGCATAAAATCCACTCAAGTACACGTATACGCACTCCCGATGAGTCGGAGCTAAGTGACGAGCATATCAGTTCAATGTCTCGCTAATTACTTTTAACTTTTAATTTATTTCCCATATATCCGCGCCACCAATATCCTACATCGCAGCTGGAAGATATTAAACATTTGGCCATTATTGATTATTCATTTAAGCCCAAAGGATATTACTGGAACGTGGATCATCGTTAAAAAGCTATGTCAGACGAATAACTGCTTCCTACAGCAAACTCTTTTGTCTGGAGAATTTTTTCAAAAGAGTTGACTTTGCATGTTAAATAATTGAACTTTTAAGGATGTTGCCTGGAAACTAAGTGAAGCAAAATAAGAAAAAAAAATTATCTGGATCGTTATGGTCAAATTCGACTAAAAAGCACGTAGCAAAACCGATTAAAAGCATACGACTGCTATAAATGGGAATATACGATGCTCGTTAGTCTGGAAAATCCATCTGTAAAATTTTTTTCCCCAAAAAAGCTAGTTCTTGAAAACGATTTTGTTGCTTTCTTGTACTGTACATAAATGTATTCTGCTTTTTTCTTTTGATGCAATATGTTTGGCCCTCAATTCGATATCGCATGATTTGGCATTTTTCAACCGTTTTCCAGTGTTTAATGATTCTAAGAGGATTTTAATGGAAATGTCTGCCTATTTCAGAAATTTCAAAGAAAATTGTGCACATAATACAGGGTACCCCAGACTTGAAAAACCTGGAAAAGTCAAGGAACTTTAAAATGACTGGTAAAGTCTGGGAATAGGTACAGAAGAATGACTTATTTTGGAAAAGTAATGAATGTTCGGATGTTGTCACAATCCGAAATTAATGATTCTACTTATACGTGGTTAGCTCAGGGCCCATTAATTACAAACTTTAATTTTTTCTCAGTACACATTTGTAAAATTTTCATTTTTCTTACGGATATACTTGCAAAATTTTAATTTTTTTTCGAGGAAATGTTTAGAAAATTGTCCACGTTATCCCGAATACAAATTTGAAAACAAATTCGGCATTTTCCCGAGGAGAAATTCGCAATTTTTTCAACAATTTCCGAGGACAAATTGGCAAAATTCTCAACCTTTTTAGAGTACATATTTTCAAAATTTACGACGTTTTCTAAATATACATTTGCGAAACGTTTAACATTTTCCGAATACAAATTTGTAAAATTTTCAAAAAATTATAATGCTAATTTTTTTAAAATATTCCTTAAAATTTTGCAAAATATCGATGCAAAACACGAATTGCAAAATCGTGGATGACATTGGCATACTGTATGTGAATTTTGTCATTGGTCAGGGACAGTTGTTTAATAACCTGGAAAATCAGGGAAGTTCAATATGGAATTTTTGGGGAAAACCTCCAACAAGGCTGTTCATCTTGCAAAGTAGTTCTACACCAGATAACATTTCCATGAAAAAATGTTTCAATATCTTTTTTAGGTTCCTCTTTAAGCACTGAAGATGTCGAGTGGGAATTTGGCACCTGTTATGATAAACGTGCCAACTCCCATAGGAACAATTTACATGTTATGGTTATTAAACATGATGGATGATAATGGGTACTGTACCTTCAATAATAAACGTTCCGAAAAATTCTTCTATTTATCCAAAAATAGAATTTTCTCCTTTATTCATGAAAGCAAACATGACAAATATTGAATTTAATGGCATTTGACAGATACTCCGCCGTTTGAAATTGTTTCTGTATTTAGATTTGCGTGAAGAAACTGGAAAGTGATATTCATTTTACCAAACAACTGCTAACGGAATGAGTTATTGAACACTGCAAGTCATTTCGACGAATTTTGAATGAAAAACGAAAAACTCGAAGCGTTTCATTTCAACACAAGTTTTGAACAGATTCGTATACAGCACCGTAACATTATTCATACCGCACTTCTTAATCTTTCAGTCTTTAAGGCCTTATAAGAAGTTCGGAAAACATTTTTACCCAGAATGTTGCATATAATGCATCGACTTCCTTTACTACGATATACATCTAATGATACCATATAACAAAATCTGTGTAGCACTTTGAAACATTGAGACATGTTTTCATGCTGTTTAAAGAAATTCTACGTGATAGTTGTAAAGATAGTTAAATCATCACACAACACAAAAAAATATTACGTTCTTGACGTCATTGTATATTCAGAATTTGTATAATTAAAACATGGAACAAAATCTGTTTAACACTTTGAAACATTGCGTTATGCTTCCATGCTGTTCAAACATGTTCCAAGTGATAATTTCCAAGAACGTTAAATAATACCAGATATGTAAGCAAAAATTGCAATTTGTATGATGTAATACGATCTTATACTTGTATATTTAAGACATGGAACAAAATCTGTATATTATTTAGAAACATTGTGTCATATTTTATGCTGCTCAAACACGTTCCGCGTGATAGTTGTGGAGAGATTTTATTTCGTACACAGATTCACAGATTCACAACCAAGAGATCCACATTTGCCTAAATAATCCCATATTGGTTGAGAAATAATTAGTCTTCAGCTAATATTCCTAAAATCCAACCACTTGAAGATGCAGAATACTTTTGAAATTGTCATTCTTAAAAAGCGAGTGATTGAGCTTGTGACGTCGGGGTGTTTAACCAAGAACATGTTTGGAAGTGTTTAGTTTTGCTGGTATTTCGAGACCTTATGACAACTTGGAGATGTACCAATCATTCTCTCGTTTAGGTCAGTTCATAGTCGGATTGGCCAACTGCGGTATTGACATTCGCATCTCCGGTCAACTATCTTAATTTGTCGTCGTGCCTTCCACGCAATTCGGTGCCAGGAGGGCGCAAAAAACGTTGTCAATTTTCCCTTCTCCAAGATTGATTTCAATGGAATCTCGCTGGTTTCTCATGCAGATGGATGGCATCGCACAATCCTCGTGCGTGCACTCCGCAGTTGATGGAGCGGCAGGCCAAAAATCAGAGTGCGAGGAATCCGAGGGGTCCCAACCCAATTGGCGTTATTATGAGGGCGGAATAGTTTCTCCCAGGAAGGTTGGTGATGTATCGCGTGCCATTGCGCATGCATCGGGTGACAAATTGCACCCCTCCCTCCTCCCACCAACTGCAGGCGCTGTCAGAAGTCTATTCAACCCGTAGAAGTCCGCCAGGAATTGCGGAGTGGATGCAAAACGGCGCAGCAGTCGGAGAATGTGACAGACAATCTGCGCATTTATCATCGAAAACGCATTTTATTTTTGATTCGTAAAATTACGAAACCGATGGACGAAATTGTTATTTATACGCTGATAAAAAAGATCCATCCAACGATGGAATTGAACGGGGGGAAAAGTAAGAAAGGCAATGGAGCATATAGCTGTGCTATCTTGTGATTTTTTTCAACGAAGGACAATGTCTGGGGCTGCATAGTTAACGATGACGTTATTCATTACAATTCTGGTTGCCTTTATCATCAGAATTTTACAAATGACGTCATTGTCAGAATTTTAATAAATGACGCCATCGTCAGAATTTTAACGAATGACGTAACAAGCAGAATTTTAACAAATGACGTCATCATTAGAATTTTGAATAGTGACGCCATCATCAGAATTTTAAGAAATGATGTTATCATCAGATTTTAAACTTTAACAAATGGCGTCATCGCCAGAATTTTAACGAATGTCGTCATCATCGGGATTTAAACAAAAGTCATCATCTTCAGATTTGTGACGAATGACGTCATTATCGATGTACTGAATCTTCAAATTGTTTAAAATATAGGGAACGTATCATGTTACTTACACTTTAATTTCAAACTACTTGGTAACAATTGTATTAACATTCTCTACACACTTTTGGCAAACATATTTATATAATATAGTAATATTACAATATTTACATTATTGTAAACTCTTAATTGTTTAAATGACTTAAGATGTGATGTATTTTCGACGAAATGTGTACTTGTATTTGGTTTTAGCTCCTGATGAAGGCTTTATTGTCGAAACGTTAAGTGCAATAAAATTTAAATTTGTTAGTGAAAAAGCAATTAGTATTATGAATGACGTCATAATGAAGTTATAATGAAAAACGTCACTATCCGAATTTTTAGAATGACGACATCATCTGAATTTTAACGGATGACTTCATCGTCAGAATATTGAAACATATTTTCGGAAATTCCTAGGACATCCCTTTAAGTCAGGTAAAGACGTACAGTAGTTGTACGTCAAAACGGAAGATGGGAGAGTGCACGCGTGCCACTTGCATAAAAATGGCGCTTTTCAGCGGGATAAAAAGCAATTTCTTTTATTGCGTTTAATACCACCGCAATTTAATAGAAGTCTGCGCTGCGTAATCCCCGCACACGTAGGCCGACAAGAAATCGATAAATTTTTAATGAAGGTAACAAAATTGTATTCACCTCAATCTCATTGAAGCCGAAACGCTAATAGAAAATCAACGTATGACCTGACGTTTTCTGCTAAGCGTGCCAATTGCGTTTGCGTTTTTAGCTTTTTCTTATAATGCGCGCCTGAGTACCGTATACCGAAAGAGTACGTTGCAGCCTCCCGGCAATGTTTTCATTGATTAAATTGGCGGAGACAGATTTGGGGAAACTTAATAGAAATTTCGCGATGAATGCGTGCGTATTGAAAGGGGGATTTTCGGAGCATGAACCAAAAGAAGACCGGGAAATTCTCCGAAAAAAAACGTCTTCGGTTGACAAAGTTAAGTGAAAAGTTATGTTTGCATATCCCTTTTTGTGTGATTTTTGCATCCACGACTTTGGAAAAAAGATGGAAAGGATCGTGCGAAATAAATTGATGGTTAGGTGCATAAATGCAGGCGCGTTTATTGGGCCATCGTGTGATTTATTGACTCGCTGAAACACGTGAACACCCATACAGGGTGCGGCTTGTCAACGCTAGGTGTAAATCAAAATGGGTGAACTTGAAGGGCATCATGCCATGACGAATGAAACGCCGTTTATTTCTGTTCTAAAGGCCGTCCCTAACCGGGAAATTTATATCCCAAAACTTGTTTCCAGAGATATTATTGCTTGATATTTCCCCGTTTCTTGGTAAAAATTTCCTGTATGTCTGTCTTCAACCGCTAGGTGTACGCTATAAAATCAAAATGGGTGATCTTGAGGCGCATCATGCCGTGACGTATGAAACGTCGTCACACACCGGGCAATTTATATACCGAAACTTACTTTCAGAGATATTATTGCATGATATTTCCCCGTTTGTTGGTAAAAATGTCCTTTCGCAAATATATTTCCAGATATATGTCTTGTCATCGCTAGGTGTAAATTAAAATGGGTGATCTTAAGGCTCATCAAGCCGTGGCGTTTGGAACGCCATTTATTTATGTTCTAAAAACCGTCACACACCGTGAAATTTATATCTCGAAACTTGTTTCCAGAGATCTTATTGCTTGATATTTCCCTTTGTGTTCCAGTATGGCGGTTTCTTCCGATACGGTATTCGTTAAAATCGATAAGGTTCTTGCAATTGTTTAAACATTTGAAAACAACTCATTCGTAAAAAAAGGTTGTTCACATCTGTTTTACGTCAATAACACGATCGAAGCACGTGGTCAGTGGTATGCATATGTCGCGACACATTAGAATCCATACTTGTCTAGCGAATTGCGTTCTTGTGCAGTTTTTGTTGGTGCCATGGGCGTGCAAATCGCAGTAGCCTACATTCCATGAGTGCCTCGCGAGAATGCCAGAAATGCAGCTAATGGCCATGGATTGCAGAACCCTTTTTGATGCTGCTAATGTGATCTGTGCTAGGAATGCTAATTAGGAAATTGTATATGCGGAGGAACAATAAAACTGTTTGGATTTCGGTGCTAGCACGGGTCAGCGACCATGTGCAAGTACAAACGGGGTGGAAATATACTGCAGTACAAGAATTGACGTATTCGATGAACGTACGTTTGATGTTATCTGACCAACGCGTACGCTTGAACTTCGTTGCATTTTTTCCAAATTTTATAATACAATATAAGGGACGCTTAGACTTAATATACTGTATATGCTTCGCAGTTCGCACTTGAGCAGTCGAGGGCACCTGTACAAAAGAAAGCATTCGTTAGTTTTAGTTGGCGATAACCGTTAAGGCATTTTTTAAAACTAATTAGCGCATTGATTTTGAACACGTGACGTCACAACTGACAAAGTGCGATTTGCGAAGCTTATATCTGAGTACATGCAGTATATTCTGCTTAGTTCAGTGTAATTTAGATTTTTACGTGTTTTACGTATTAACTTCTTTATATTTTACGTCGAAATTATAAGGGATGCTCAAGTTAAAGTTTCGCAGATCGCACTTCAGCAGTCGAGAGTTCAACAGGAAAGCATTCCCACTGTTTTTAAAATGGCGATATCCGTTAATGAATGTTTTAATGCAATTAGCGCATTGATTTTGCATTTTGAGGGACTCCTGAAGCTTATATCTGAGTAGGCTTACTTCTATAGTATGTACTGCAAGGTTCAGTGTAGTTTAGACTTTTACTTTTGTCTTCTTTAAGGGATACATTAGAATCTACTTTTGTTTAAGTTATGTACCTAAAACTCCTATTTGAAGTTGAGGTCAGTTTAGATCCGCAATGGCAACGTATCATTAAAATTTCAACGATGTTTACCGTAGCGAAAATATCTCGGAGATTCACGATATGGGATAATTGCACATGCATGGCCGTTGCTGACCACGCAGATGGTCACTATGTCATTAGCCGGCACATCGATCCAGATATCCGTTCATGTCCTGGAGGGACATGTTTGTTGATACATACGCGCAATAGAATTAATGATTTAATTACGGAGTCCGTTAAATATTACGTTGATATCTAGTCTGGCCCAGGGCTGACCTGCGCAGAAATACTAGGCAACCTCTTGCAGCATGACAACAGTAAGCTCATTAATTTAATTAATTCATTTTTTTGGATTACTACATGCATGAATTATGAATCAATCTCATTAATTCATTTTATTTGGAATTCTACATGCATTTATTATGAATCACTCAAGCGATCGGATCCAGATTTTAGAGACGTATAAAGTTGCGACTAAAATCCATGACAAAATTGAAAAAATTGTCTGATTCCATGATATCAATGCTGAATGCACAACAGTATATATATACGTAGACTCATTAATAATTAATTCATTTTTTTGGTTTCTACATGCATGAATTATGAATCTATTGAATTAATTCATTTTCTTTGGAAAATTCTACATGCAAGAATTATGAATCAATTAAATCTTTATTTTTATTTTTGTAATTATCCATGCATTTATTATGAATCATATTTAAGCGATCGGATCCAGATTTTGAAGATGTATAAAGTTGCGACTAAAATCCATGGCATAATAGAAAAAATTGTCTGATTCCATGATATCATTATTGAATTGACAACAGTACATGTAGGCTCATTAATAATAATTCATTTTTTGGTACTCTACATGCATTTATTATGAATCACTCAGGCAATCGGATCTAGATTCTACACGAATAAATTTAATATTTTTTGAATATTTTTTTGAATGCACTTATTATGAAAAACTCGAGCTATCAGATCCAGATTTCGGAGATGTATAAAGTTGTGACTAAAATCCATGGCAGAATGGATTTTTTTTCTGATTCCATGATATCATTTCTAAAGTTACAACAGTACACGTAGGCTCATTAATTTTTTTTGATACTCGCAATGAATTACGAATCAATTTTATTCATTTTTTTTGGAATTATACATGCATGAATTATGAATCACTCAAGCGATCGTATCCAGATTTTGGAGACGTAAAGTTGCGACTAAAATCCATGGCAGAATGGAAAAAAACTAGTCTGATTCCACGATATCATTGCTGAAAACTGTCACGTACCCCACGCCGTAGATTTTCCTTTACTCCCGCGAGTTACGCATATAAGCCGCACACACCGATGCATTAAATTCTAAGAAGAGTTGGTTTGTATATCACTTTTCTAATGAAACTTTGGCGTGGCGTATAGATGTAATTTTCAAAACTCGTTAGTCGAAAAGCTGGCTCATGAATACCGTTTCATTTCTGCCGGATCTTACCTAAACTAGGTTTCTTTTCCCGGTCATATTTTGGCAAATGACGACATTATACGGCTCGCGAGGTAATGTTACGCATAAAGTCGGGTTGCATTAAATATTTAGAGAGAGAGAGGCAATAGTTTGTCGTGGTTGCACTAAGGTAGAATGTGAGAAATGGCCCATGATGCTGACATTAAACACTGTCGCCGGCAAACTGCAGACAACCGCATCGAAAAATTATCTTGAAATGGAATATAATATTTTACGCATGTACTTGGATGTACTGGTTGTAAGTGTACATATACGAGGGATGTTCATTAAATTTACGCATGCAATCATTTTAAAAACGGCTGTATAAATTTTAATAAAATTTGTTGGAAAAATACTTCCATCATTCCCGAATGTATATTTCAACTTTAAAATATATGTTTAAAAGACTACACGTGTTTAAAATTCTTAAGCAAAGATGGACTCCGAGAAGATAGTGGTCAGCAGAGGTCTGTTGTCCGTTTTAAAACATTTGAAGGGATTTCAGGAGCAGAAATGTTTAAGGTATAATTAATTTCCTAACATTCGGTCTAGGAGTGGTTTGGAACGTTCAGCACTAGACAGACAACTTTGTTAGATGCTACATGAAGTGGACTGCATATGTCTTCCAGAAATGCTTTATCTTAAACACCAGCCGAAATGGGAAAAATGCATCTCCCAAGATGTTTGAATAATAGATGACGTTTACAAGTATTTCTCTAACAAATTTCATTAAAATCCATATAGCCTTTTAAAAAAGTGATTGCAGAAACTTTATGAACACCCTTAATAGTACAGGTAGAAGACAAGTGGAATTTAAGAGATAAAACGGAAGTTATGTTTTTTTTAGGTAGCAGGCATGTCTGTACTGTACATGTACTGTATACTCTAAATCTTTAAAATTAATGTATTTATTAAATTCATTTTTCATAATCTATTTACGTGCGAAATAACACGCATGCTTGGTTTGGTATATTTCGGCTTTCTACGTATTTTTCATTTCATAATCAGATCTGCAATGTATAATTTAATAAAGGCATTTTGTGCTATTAACCCATTTTTAAATGCTAAGTGATGTAGATATTAAAGGTACTCGGAGAGAATCTTTACAAATTGTACGTTTGTCAGTCGTGAATACGTCATGCGTAATATGCATTAATTGGTTTGAAAATAGCGATATAACGTTGAGTGAACTTTTTAAATAAATTATCGTGTCAATTTTGTACACCTGATTTCAGACTGCCAAAAGGGACATTCGTAAAGCTTCCGCCCGAGTTCTTTAATTATTTTTAATTACCGTATTTTACGGACTATAAGACGCACCTTAATTTTTAAGCAATTTTTTTTTAAAATTTTGATAAGATTAATTTCGAGTATAAGACGCACCTGAATTTTGGAAGCAGTTTTTTTAATAAAAAAGTGCGTCTTATAGTACGTAAAATACGGTAATCATATCTTAAATTCAGTATGAAATTCGTTTGAAAATGGATAAATTCCACGAATTCAAAGTACAGTATGGGGTAGCTAATGAAAATATATACTACTTTTTTGTACTGTAAATCTGTAAAGTTCCCTTTTCCAAAGTTTTATTCGTCTGGAGATGTACTTGAACCGTACTTTTTAAAGTATTTTTAACAATTCATTATTTTATAAAAAAAATATAAAACACGTAAATAATCATATACTGCATTTAATTATTCTCCAACCCGGCCACGACCTTTTCCATACCTATAATCACCCTACTCAATTTTTGCCCTACTCAATCAAAATAAATTATAGAATTAGATAAAACTTTAAAAAAAATAGAATCTTCTCAATTCGTAATTTGGCAGTCGAAAAAATACTTGTCATTGGCTTGAAAACGCCACCTTAAATGAATTTTTTAAACACTTGCCTTCACAAGTGCGTTCTTTGAAGCTGCTGTCTGGGTACCGTCATTATATTGACCATTAATCGCGAAAAAAAACTTATTAACGCATGTACTTTGAAAGGAACACCAAACATATGCTTGATTTACTGATTTTCACCAGATGGTACATTTAATCATTCAATTATGCTCGATGAAATACAGGTCGTTCTGAAAGTCGTGTCGTAGCTGACGCAACTCGAAATATGATGCCATTTAAAAAAATATTCTTTATAAATAAGGGTTTCGTATTTCTTATACCCACTATCTCTGTTTGTTGACATGATCTGCAGTTTTACGAAAAACTCAATTGTTCTTTTGGATCAACCCTCGAATCAAATTTCAAATTGAGTACGGAAGATTTTTCCAGATATCATCTTTCAGTGGATCTGTCAGACGCATCATTATTTGATCCTCGTGGTATACAGTGAAAGCCTGTTAATTCGGTCAGCCATTTTTTTCGATCAAAACCTTCAGAACAGATTTTTCCTATGGTGTCTTTTATGAAAAAGTCGCTTAATGCGGTCACATATTCCATAATTAGATCATTTACCTCATTTCTACATATCGCAAACGCGTGAAACAAGTTTGAGCAGCTTTTATACAAGCACGGACACGTTTGGACAACACACAGGCTTGCATCTAAGCATCTAATGCATCAGCAGCTGTATTAGATGGACTTTCTGCGTATTTTAGAAAAGGAAATTTCAGCCATTGCAGCAAACAGGCAACATCAAACACCCCGTAATTTTCTTTATAAATATAATTTTAAAAATATGTAAATAAATATACATATACTGTACATATACCATCATACATGGAAAACCTGAAAAACCTGGAAAAGTCAGGAAATCCAACGTATGGCCTCAATGCCCATTTCAAAACTTTTTAAAAAATTTCAAGTACAATTTTCAAAATTGTGAACAGTTTTCGAGGACAAATTGGTAAAATTTTTAACTTTTTCCGAGTACAAATTTGCAAAACTTAATAGATTTTAAGAATACAAAATTTTCAAATTTTCAAAGTTTTTTTATGCTATAATTTTGTAACATTTTTCAAAATTGTCGTTAGTAAATTTTGCCAATTATTGAAAATTGTCTTGTGTCGATTTTGCAAAATCGTGGTAATTACATTACCATATGTTAATTTTGACATTGTAATTGGTCAGGGATTTTTTTTTTAAAAAAAACCTGGATAAGTCAGAGAAGTTGAAAATGAAATTTGGTAAAGTCAGTCGTTTGCGTGTTTACTGTAACCAACGTGATCGAATTAAGTGGCTTTCACTGTATAATTCGGTTTTTGCACAAACATTTTCACGCGACGACGGCGATGCGTATAGCAAATTTTTCCATTCAACGGTTGCTTACAAATTAATCGTCCATTCGCACGTTGGCATTTCGATCCGGTTTTCAAAAACATGCCACAAAAATTGCAGAAGACACGGCGTTTTCGTTATCAATTAGTAAGATTATATTGCTGCATCGTATAATGAGCCGCACGATGCTTTAATGTTAATTAAAGCTCCGATTGCGCAACCATGGCAATTTCATTAGAAAATTAGGCATTCTTTGATTAGAGCGATTAAATCCACTGGGCTTTTCCAATGCGTAAGCCGTCTATTCACAATTTGTAAAGGAAAATTTTGCTGAAGGAAATCCGTGATGTATGGACCGTATTAAGGAATGCGATTTTACAACCAATTTAACCGTTGCATCGTTTCAAGCTGTGCGGCTGTAGTTTTCTGCAACCTTAGCTCGCAGCCCTTGCAGACAATGTAGAGGAAGCAGTTATGGAATGTGGAAGGATATTGGGCTGACAGCTAAATCATCGTTTCTGGATGAAATCCAAGTTTGTCGGAAATCTTTAATGACAGTGGCGAGCGCAGGCAACCATTGTTCTACAGCATGCCTTGTTGCCTTCAATTATTGCGTGTTGGCGATGGGCATTAAAATTACCTGCAACGAAAGTTTGTGGACCAATGATGTCGCTTTCACTTCGTGTCAAACTGTGATTTGGTCCTTGACTGGAAAACCGTGTAGCCGGGAAACGGTGTTTGGTCTATAATCACTCGTAATTTTATAGAATGCGTGGGTTTGCGAATGGTCACGTGGGTTAGTGAATGCATGTTTTACTCAATGGAGATTATAAACCTTATGCTGGTTACGTCAGCATGCATGTATCACGTGACATTTCATTCATTCCATTTACCCGGAGACATTGGCCGAGGCAGGTTCTTTTGTTTGATGTGTCGATGAAATGATCACATGATGTAACCCTTATTCGTTAACTCTGCATAAAGTCCATTTATCAAGTTTTTAACAGTAATATATAGTTTCTAAGTACACGTGTTTTAAAATGCACTACAAGTACTGTACATTTGGAAAAAAATTGTTCAATTTATTCAGTTTTATCAAATACGTTTTTAAATGCACAATATTTTGAATCATTATTGTTAATACATCTTTTACTTATGAAGCTAATTTCTGGAATTTTCTTTTAGGATTACATTCGAATTGTCTCTTAACAAAAGATATCGTATTCCCCGCGCTTCAAAAGTGACATAACTCAATACCTGAAATTCTGTCAAGCCAAATGAAGTTTTTAATTCAATAAAAAGCGACAAATCTTGGATTTCCATAGCTTCTGCTAAATGAGAGTATATCACCATCTGCCTTGAATTTTTCTATTATTATTATAAATAATTTCTGTGTTAAAATATCTCAAAATACACTGTATATTTTGCCAATGGAAGTTCTATGCAGTTTCCCCAAACGGTATAAATAAAATTGTTATTATTACCATGCATTAAAACTGTAATATTTATTTCAAAATTAAAATCTTTGAGTTGTGTCACATTTGAAGCGGAGGTGCGTTATATTGTACATGAATCCGTTGTCTCAATCTACACGTATTCTGAAATATGCATATATTTAATCATATGGTTCAATAATGTTTCCTTTGAATTAGGAGGAGCAAACATTGAAGCTAATGATAACTAAAATTATACATTTATACTGTAGGCGCATATGATATTTTGAATTGACTGAATTACAGTCCATTACATAGGTATGCATGTGTTGGCCCGAGCTGTCAGATTTATATCCATGGTGGCGAAAGGCCATATATTACATCATCTTACTCATTGCATTAAATGCTTCCTCAAGGGGATCATAAAATGCATTTATAATATAATGAGATGCAGTGAACATTTACAGGAAAAGGAATTTGCGAATGCCCTCGTTGTCACAACCATTTAAATAAAAATTGATGCGTTTGTAAGTGGATGTTTTCATTTCGATGTTGCCTAAGGAGTAGTTTGTTTAGCTTTATTTCCATGCACCTCGCATAAAATTCTGCGAAATATAAAGCGGCCTGCGCAAATTCAAAGGCGAAATTTGATCAAAATTTTATTGAACATATAGTTCTTATAAATTCGACGGCATATTGCTTTTCATCCACTGCGTTTTTACGCTAAAACGCCAACAGTTTATGCGTTGTACGTTATTCCTTAGCAAAATAAGGCCTTTTTTTGTGTGTAATTTTCTACGTGGAATTACCCTGTCAGTATTGGGTAAACCATGTTAGACAGAGAAAAGACGGCAGAAGCAAACTATTTTTCAATATACAACGTCAATAGGCAACTGCATTCCATTAAGAGTAAATTATTGGAATGTTTTTTTGCCAATATCTCTCCGGGTTGGCCCCTCATCCCTCCCCTCCTTTCAAAATACAACGGATCCGAGGCAATGTCATAATACGACATTCTCGCTGTAAGCCCATTATCGGAAAGATTTTATTGTTATGTACTTTGACTTTTTCACTGCAAACTGCAATTTCCAAAGCGCGTCGTGAGACGGCTGCACATTTCTATAGCATCCAAGTACGCTATTTCGTTACACAAAGTGCACCTCGGTGCAGTCTGCACGGAATGCCCGCACTCGTAGACAGTGTCATTTATTCGACAACATTTTTTTTCTACGTCATTTCTTAACGCCGATAAATATAGACATTAACTGCAGGCTGCATTTTTTTTTTCTGATCTAGAACCTTCCATTCTGCAGCCGATTTCTCATTTATTGCATATCTTCAGAGGTCCTCTGCATGCTGATGGACTTGGAAGTAGGTGAAACGTGTCACGTCGCCCGCGGTTTTCATTTTTTACACCGAAAATTGGTTTTCTGTCACCGGCCGCAGAAAAGGTGTCCAAAGGGGACCCTGGGGAGCCAACGCCAATAACGACGAATATTTAAGTTTTAAGACTTCTAATGCGTTTTCCACGTTGCTTCTGCGGACAAATGAGCCTTACTGGGAATGGCATGGAGCGAGAGGAATATATCATTATGGAGCTGAACGCTCAATGTTCGTATAAAATGCGCCAGGCAGAATTCGGTTCGGAATTGTGAGACCACGATGATGGATCTGCATGACAGACGCCTTTCAAGATGGCCAATTGAACATCTTGGAGCATCGACGATGAAAAATATATGAATGGGTCCGGTGGGACCGCTCATATGCGAAGCAGTCAACTTAAGTGAGATTAAAGAAGGGTCGGAGTTTAATCGGAGATTGGCGGGTTTTATCAAATTAGACCTCGGATTATGGTTTGGTTCAATATGCAGTTCGGATTTGTGGCAATAGCACCTGATATCTGTATTTTCCCATTAGAAAAATGTTGTGCGCATGCAGGTATCTCCAACATGGCAAACAAATGCAGTTCAAAATATTGAAGGATTAGAAAACGTACTGAGCATTTAAAATACATTTTGCATTGTTAAGATGCATTTTTAAAATGCATATCAAAATCTATTCATTTCAATTGAATCAATTGAATCAATTCGCAAAATCAATTCATTTCAAAATCTAATCTAATCAACGCATTTCAAAATCTATTCTAATCAATGCATTTTAAAATCTATTCTAATCAATGAATTTCAAAATCTTTTCTTGTCAGAGAATTTAAATATGTATTTTAATAACGCAAAATGTGTTTTTAAAATTTTGAAAGCAATACAAGCGTTCCAACCTATAAATATTTTGAAATGAAATTATTTTCAATTTGGGCTCACAGTTGGTACTACGAAATTGTTTAATGTTTTGAAAAAAAAATCTGAAAATAAACAAAACGTGCAGAACATTTCAAAATACATTTTGTGTCATTAAAATGTATTTTTGTCATTGAATTCTCGTAAATTTATTTAAAAACCTTTTCTAGTCAGTGAATTTCAAAATGTATTTTACTAACCAGTTTTAATACCGTAAAATGTATTTTGAAACGCAATACATGCGTTCATATCTTTAAATATTTCTATTTATAATACTTTTCAATTTGGACAGACACATGGTCCTGTAATAAAGTTTAATTTTTTGAATAAATAAATTTAGAAATAATAAAAAAGGCGTTTAGAAAGGGCGATTAATGTCACACAATTCCTACACGTTTGATTTTAAAGTTTGCATTTAGTAATTTTTACTATTTGAATGAAACTTGATGCAAATTTTACCTCGATGTTGTAAATGCTGGTTATTTTGATATATTCCTTTAAGTAACAATTTCTGGAACCTTGCAGAGACCTATTTCGATTGCAATAATTATATGATCTGACTTAAATTTATCCGAAATGTTTCATTGATTTAATTTCAGGATAACTATACATGTATATTATTGTGAAGATGGATGCATACAATTTTGTTGTATAACTTTAGCGTAGCATGCTTTTTACCAGAAAAGTTTCAGAAAATTGAACTAAAGTTTTCATTAGCAACGGAGTTGTTTGGTTTGCCACTGAACAAAGATTCGATTAATTGAGACATTGATGAATTGCGTTTGAACTTTTCATTAACATGCATGTTCGGCCAATATTTGCTCACAAGATGGCGGAGCAATAACATCCTGCAGTTGACGAATGAGAAAATGCGAAAATTAAGATTTTTCCAGCACGTAGCATAATCTTGAAAATCCTTCTCGCAAGTTGGAAATGGTAAGCAGGCTAATTAATTGAAAGCCATTAATCGCCGTTTCCTTGTCGTTAAGCCCCCTGGCATGTGTGCCATTTATGAATGATCATTTTTAAATGACCATGCTAAGGTCGTTTTCCAAATGATCATTAATGGGCAGCGTGTGACGGGGGCATAAGGTTGAGAGATAATAATGGCACCAAAGGAAAGCCAGCCATGCCTTAATGACCAAGCCATGGCATAAATTTCCACGGAGTTATTGTCTCTGTACAGCTGGCTTGTTGAAAGGACTCCTCGAGCTTCTAAGACAATAACTTTTGAGAATTCGGAAGTGATTCAGGATAAAACTGTAGTTCATGGGTATTGATTGCTGTAAACAGTATAGAAAATGACATTGGTAGTGCAACTTTATTATAATTTGTCTGACTTCTGATAATACAAATTGCGGTTAAAGTGAACACTTTTTGTTTCCTCGAGATTCGCCTTAACGAGGTTCAAGGGTGAGAACACTGTATTTTTAGGAAGTTTTGGACATTAGAATATCAAGTACTACATGTTTATCCGTTGTGTGTGGAATTACCGTTGTATAATGTAGTGTTTGTAAATATAAACATTTCGCGCAATATATTTACGAAATATCGGTAGCAATATATACGTAAATGAATAATAGAATATAAATCATCTCATACTTTGTTAAAAGTATAAAAGTATATTTCCTCGTGATTACTTGATTCACTTACATCCTTAGATCCCTTTTCGTGCAGTTTGAAATTGATAAATTGAACAGAGTTGAACATTTCGTATTTTATAACAGAAACTGGTCCTTTAAAAGAAGAATATATACGTTACGAGCGTCAAAGTAACGCGCGTGGTGGCAAAAGAGTGATTTTTGACTGATATAAAGCTTTTGGTTTATGTGGGCATCGAGTGCCAGTAAAGAAGTGATATAATCTTTGGTAGTGCTGAAAAAAATGCCCATACACTCGTATATACTCGAGGGCATGACTTGTCAAATCCAGAGATTTTCAAAAAATTGAAGATCACTTCGAGATCGGTGATATAATATCCGATATTTTCAGAATGTGTTAAAACGAATTCACACGAAGCAATCCATAAGTAAAGCCACTCATGTTTTAGGTATAAGCGAAATGTCATTCTCAGCATTTTATCATTTTTCTCAGGAAATTTATAGCATGGGCTGTGGAAATA
This sequence comes from Ommatoiulus sabulosus, assembly GCA_034697705.1. NCBI lineage: Eukaryota > Metazoa > Arthropoda > Diplopoda > Julida > Julidae > Ommatoiulus > Ommatoiulus sabulosus. The sequence goes on along the minus strand of JAQGAO010000242.1, from coordinate 14,952 downwards.
GTCAGTGGCCTGTTGTTTTGAACAAATTCACATTTCGACAAAGCTTACATTTCTTTGTTTGGGTTTTTGGATGACCGGAGATGTTACTGGGGACTATATGAAATAATTATAAGACATGCATATTTATCAAATTGGTCCCTAGAGGGTTCTAAAAGTGTATTAAATTTCATTTATTGTTGCCAGGAAAGGAAATTGAAATGCATTCAAAGATGTTTTACATTCAATTACCGTACATTATCTCGTGGCGCTGTAATAAGAGTATTAATTCGTTTTAAACGACATAAGAGTTTTTAATCCAATCATAATTTTAATTATCATTTTTTGATAATTTTGATTTTTTTTTGTCATTTCAATAATCTAAAATTAATCACTCAATGCCCACGTCGTACAAATTATACAAATGGCCAAAGACGTTAAAGGGGACTGGAAAAACTATGACATATGCAGATTTATCAAATTGGCGCCTAGATTATCCTAAAGGTGTCCTAAATATCTTATCTTGATGTCATATCTACAGTTCTTACATACTAGGAAAGGAAATTAAAGTGCAGTCAAAGAAGTCTTACGTTCAATTAAATAATCTTGTGGCGCTGTAATATGAGTATTAATTCGTTTTAAACAACATAACAGTTTTGCTCTAATCATACAGTCTCAAGTTATTTGTTAATTTTGATTTATATTGTCAGTTTATAAATCGAAAATTAATCCTTTAAAGCACACATTGTACAGGTTTACAGTTCATTGAATATCTATTCTTGGAACACCCTGTTCAAGGAAACTAAAGCCAAATCTTGACAGTATGTCCAGCATTGCATTTTCTGCCACGAATGGAATTGATACGCTGCAATGTGCCATGCTTGGTTCTTCAAAGGATGACAGGCAAGTTATGCTAATATCGTTGAAAGGTTTTCTGGGGAAAAATTTCCAGTGAAAACAATCTCTTTCATATCAGATTTTTATAAAACAGCGTCTGGCCTGTAAGGCATTCTGTCAATCGATCAATGCTTAAACTCAACGCCCATATTGCTAGATGTTTTGAGATTTATCGAATAAGGCACTTGACACACATTATGCACGCATGGAATTTCCACAAAAAAATCCCAGATAGGACGTAAGTTGAGTGCTGCTGAAACAGGCTTTGGTTATAAAATGATTAGTTTTATGTATAAAACGAAATCTCAGAACATTTACACTTTCTAACTAGTTGTGCCCGGCAATGTTGCCGTAGTAAAATTACCATTAACTAGCAAACAATAAGTGGGTTTTGATTTTTAAAACTTTTAGTACGTTTTTTTTCTCCAAAAAAATTTCAAATTTTTTAAAAATTTCAAATTTTTCTGAAAAAAAAAACGTTTTTAAAAATGACGTTTTTCAACACTTCAAACATTTTTTTCACGAATTAAAGATACGGTATAACGAGAAATGGCATCGGACAGCACATAAAATTGGACGTGAAAATAACGCGTGCAAGTTAAATAAAAAAAATTAAGGATCAATTAAAGGATTTTTACATTGATAATTTGTGAAGAAAACAGTTGATTTGTCTGCTAAATTCATTTAGCCCATCGTTAAAAGACCTTGAAATATAGAAAACTAAACTTATAGAAAACAGTTTTCCTTTAATTTTTATTGTATGTCACAACAATTTATCACCAAAAACTGGACGGCCGCCTTTGCACGTTTAAAGGAACAAACCGAGCAACATTGTACGAAATGTACCTACATATAGGAATTCGTATTCCTACTCACCCTGCATCTACGTTTTCATTTCGAATTTGCTTTATTAGCATTGGAATAAAACAAGCGCAGGATTTGAACGGAATAGCTTTAATATCGTCCTGGCGAAGCGCGAGAGAGGAAATGGATGTGTGATTGATGGATTTGAAAGCGTAGTTTCTGTCTCTATCTGACGATGCCGTTTGATTCAAATTCTGGAAACAATTTTATGGTCAATGGTTCTTGAAAGCCAAAGAAAACGTTGGGGGAAATATGAGCAGTGATATGAAAGAAGGAGGGGAAAAATGGAGCAGAAGTTATAAAGAAAAAGTGCGAAAAAATGGGTTGTTTGCTTTCTGGCGTGTCGAAGGTTATAATTGAAAATGGATAATAGAATTCCACGCGAGTTGACACAATTTTTGACACATCATCTTAAGACTCCCCTCGGTGAGCTCGCGCAATATCATTACCTTTTTCGCTGGCGATCGAAGTTTGCATTTTGATTGTACGATGCCCAGAAGTGTTTGCACTGGCGATGACCAATGGGCGATGGCCGAAGACGTGGTCAAGAAACGGCCTGACCCCTTTCAGCGAGGAAAAAAACCCGATAAAGGGCGGTCAGGCCAGCGAGGAGCATTAATAGCGACGGATACTGGTCGTTTTTTGAGAAGTTATTGTAGAGACACTCGTGGTTGAAAGTAGTTATATTATCAGACTTTTTCACAGAGTTGACATTGTCAATGGCACGAAATAACGAGGTGACGATACGTTGCCTCGAAGTTTGCTGAAGTTGTTCATAGTTTTTACTATGAACATCTACTGCCCATTGTGGTGCGATAATTCCGCTGTTTGATGACTGGTGTGACATGTTGTTTAGCTGTTGTTTTTCCATTTATGTATGGTCCTCGCTTATCAGATTGGTGATTGTAAGTGATACATTTTTAAGTTCGGTACATTGCTCCCTAAACCGTAGAGAATGGTAAAATATTTTAAGTTCAATTTTCCAGTGTATTTAATGTGTATGATGTTTCGTACTCTGTGTATAATGGAACCTTATTAAAGTTATTGAAACACTGTAATACGAACTAATTTTCAATCACTGTAGGATGAAAGCACCTTACTGCTCTTGAGCATGGTAATCCATAAGAACATTCAAGTGAGAAGATATTGCCATCTTAATGAACTGGTATTTTAATTTTAATAGTCAAACCTCGTTAAGACGAAATTGTTTAATACAAATTAATGAGACACTGGGGTGAGAACTAATTTTTAATCACTGTAGGATAAATGCACATTACTGCTCTTGAGCATGGCAATCTATACGAACAATCAAGTGGGCAGTGATTGCCCACTTAAGGGGGGCTCTTGTTTAATTTGTATAGTCAAACCTCATTAACACAAACTCACGAATTTTAAAACTAGATCGTTTAGACGAATTCGGATAATACAACTTTTCGATTACGACAAACGAATTTTCGATATCTCAAACATTCACTCTACATTTCGTTAAAACGAACCAAAGATGCATCTTTGGAGAAAATGCCGCTTAAGAAACGATAAACAATGTTTGATATCTTATTATTTTAGGTGAACTATAATTGTGTACTTCGAGATAATGTGTAATGAAACGATTTAGTGCAAGTGCATTCTGAATATTTTAACAAATAGTTCATAATGTTGAAATAATGTTAATTCTTATTTCTGGCAAAATGAACCACTATAGGAATAAAGGCGTTCGTCTTTACTGGATTTTACTGAATAAGTAAAACAGATTGTTCACTCATTCAATTCAACTCAACTCAGTACTCTACTGTACAGTCAGCAAATAAATGTCATATGGTAGGGGATCGAGCCCATTTTCAGGAGAATACTCCTACGCCAATTGCGATCGACTTTATGCATCATTTTTAAATAGAATTTGTAACAGATATGAACTATTACAAGGACGATTATTCCATCGTCTAATTGCATGTAATAATATTTTTCCAAATGTATGAAACAAATTACTTGTGATAAAACGTGTAATTGTTTTAATAGTAGCTAGGTCTAATTGCTCATTTAAAGTATGAGTGTCATTTTTTTCGAAATTTGAACATCTCAAAACTCTGGTCTAACATTGCTTAAAAGAACATACATGTATATAGGCCAACTTAATGTACTCCAAGCTACGCTTCATTCGCAAAATGGCCATTAATTCCAGACATGAAAATGATGTTGCAAATTAATAAGCATAAGCTGTCCTATGAAGCGTATTTTATAGCCGGGTCTTCATCGAATGTCATTAAATTGTGCGTGAGAGCAGTTCGATCCTCGTTTGCGCATGCTATAACGTAGTGAGTAATTATCACTTTGTTTACTTTATAACCTACACTTACTAGGTATAATGCAGTTCAGAATGCATACCAAGTTCGCAGCTTTAGTTCAGCGATGACATCTGTAATTATTAATGGAGAACTTTTTTTTTTTTTGGTTGCTGCCGACATCGCATGTTTTGGTGCAGTGAATGGGATGTTTGAATGGCATTAACATAACAGGATACATAAATATATATTATACGAGGCAAATGCGGCGGAAAGGCAGCGCGATGCATTATTAAGTAACAATTGGCGACTCCCGTGAACCGAAATAACTGCTCCATTTTATGCGGAATTATAGCGCTGCGAGAAATCCATTCCTAATGCCTTTGCCACGCTGGAGGACCATTTATGACGTCCATCAAAATCATATTGTGCAGCGATTTGATTGGCTCGATCGTTTCACGATCAAATCGGCAACACTTAAAATTACCATTTGTTGCAAATTGCCTCCAGCAAATCACACTAATAAATGCGGACATTTCAGTTTTGGTACGTACTGATGCCAGAAATTGCCTTTCCAAAGTCTGATCAAATTTTAGTTTGCCAAGCTGATAAGTAGAAGAAGCAATTGTGGTACTTGTAAGCGTTACTTGTGGCCATTTGGGCAGTCTGAAGTTACTCGTGCTAAAGTGAATTGGTTTAAAAAACTGCAATAACTCGGCTTTTAAACTCCCTATTTTAAATCATTTCAACCACTGAATTATTATTGCATCATAATATATTAAATATAATATCATACTGGTCAATGACACCAAACAAATCATGTCGTCTTAAAGATCGGTGCGTCTTTGTAAGAAATAAATCTTGTAACTACAATATTTTTTTTAAATTCCTTATAGAATGTATTTAGCTTCTCATTATACATGTATAAGCGTGGTTGATTTTTCGTGTTGGTCAATCATGGTTACGAATGGCAGCTTTGTCAGCCGTGAAGTCACGTGATATTTTTTAGTCGTATCTTTAACATATGCAAGTGAATCATGGTGTTGTAAAATGCGTCCAATACCACTGTCATGAGTGACCGAAGGACAAATGTAATCTAGAATTGGATTTTCTGGAACTGAATGCAATTCCATGACAGTGAGGACCGTGCAGAAATGCTGGGAATGGCTCGGTAACTCAAGGTGCGCGTAGGACAGGACTAATTACCAATGCATTATTTAGCTCACATTTCATTAATTTTAGAGTGCCGTGCTTTTATTTTGTGTAATCAGACTAATAGCCAAGTTACGGTGAATTGCCAACAAAAGGCTGGTTGACTACGATACTTCTTCCACCACACGGGCACACACAGTGTAAGGTTGCTGCAAAATTTAGGTGTAACGCGCGCTACTTCAAATTCAATTTCTGTATTACGACCATGCATTCCTGCACGCTAAATAATTAAGCTGGCGGGAATTGAAACTGGAAATACAGTTACCGTTGGCCTTTCGAAATAGTAAACACCCAGAAAGTTGCTCGTAATGGGCATGTGGTAAGCCTGCAGTAAAATATTAAGCAGATGCGATGCGTTTCTGCGCGAGCAGCTCTCATAGGACGTTCTGAAAGTGTATGACTACAACTGCTTGATGATAAACCGATACATGGACCTAACAATCCAGTACAGTAATTTGGAATTTTATGTATTTTTGGCACATTTTCACATGCTATAACTGTTTATATCCAGAGCAAGATAATTTCCGCAATCATTAAAAAAACCGGCTGTATGAATTTTAATTAAATTTTGTAGAGAAATACATGTAAATGTCATCTCTTATTAAAAAATATTTCCATTTTGGGAGATGCATTTTTGCCATCGTTCTGACAGTGAGTGTATGCCTCGCTCAAAGAACGTTTAAGCCAAAGCTTTATCAGCATTTCTGCCAGACAATGGCCGTCCACTTCTCTGAGCATCTGTCAGTTGTCACGTGTCCATTTCAGAACTTTTCAATCCACTCATAGATCGAACGTTGGGACATTACTCGAAACTTAAACAATTCACACATTTATGCTTCTGAAATGCCTTCAAAAGTTAAAATACGAACACCAGATCGCTGCTGAGTCACATTCTCCTAGGAGTGGTTTCGAATTATAAGCACGTACAATTTTTGAAACTTATCTTTTAATGTTGAAATTTATTCAGAAATGGTGAAGAAATTTTTCTAACAAATATCACTAAAATCCATACAGCCGTTTTTGTATTTAAAAAATGATTGCGGAAACTTACAGTTATGAACATAACTCGTATTGCAAGGTAAATGTCGGTTCAGGTCCTTTTATATTGTATTTGTTTATATGCTGAATTTGCTTCCATGTTATTATCTGTGTTGTGGACATAGGGTTACTAGTCCCCACTCAACCACGGTTTAGTCATATTTCCAAGCATATGTTATAATTCGTTGTACCTGTATACGCAATCTATGTTATTGACATATGTTTTTGTTAAAGACATAGGGTTAACCCTCCCTTCTCAGCCAGGTTTCTTACGTCATATTTTGATTTACATTAAATTAAATTAAATTAAATAATATAATTATTTTTTTCTTAAAATTGGCATTATTCACTCATCCAGAAATTAATTTCTGTGGATTGTCAAAACAAATTTAATATTTCAATTTTTTCACGCGTTGATTATTTCATTATGCACGCAGAGGAGAGCATACACATTTCAAATATATCTTCTACAAAGAACGAAGAAATTCTTAATATAAATGTAGACAGTGGCAGCATATTATGCCTCAAGGAAAAATACGGGGAATTATTTCTAACGGAATATTTGCCTCAGGTTATGCCAAATAACAATAAGAATAAGAATCACAAATGGTTCAGCAAACATTGCACAGTTGCAAACATTGCTTCTTTAACATAATGCAATTTATATCATCGCAAAATGCTCTAAACGACTAGGTTTCCCATGAAAGAATCGTTTACTTTTTTACTGTCTTGTAAATTAATGGATTCCCATTGTTAGTTGTTTTTTTCTATTTGTTTTTGTTGCATTTTTTCAGTGCAAGGCCCGCATTTTAGGAATTGGGTTATCCGCGATGCATTCAACATGTTTCTTCTTGTGTTTTTTCTTTCTTCATTAACGTTTTTCAACGACACGGCTGGAAGCACGCTGTTAATTATTCAAATGTCGTTGATGAGAGACTAACTAAATTTAGTCACATTAAGCGTTTAACAATGCAAATTCGTTCTTGGAAGTCTGGGAATCAAGATGCTGGCAGTTAATTCTGGAGCTAAATTAAATTTGCATTATGAAATGAGACCGCAAAAACGTATTTGGGATGTAATTAAGTTCGTGAAACTGCCATGCGAGGAGACGCTGAAGGGAGATTTACACGGGGAAAAAATTGCTGGTGAGGAGTTATGCGGCTTGAATACAAGGAGATCCTCACTTCCGAGGAATCACGTGAAATAATAGGTCTAGACGAACTCTGCTGCATGCAATGAAGATAAAACACGTTTCGATTATCTTAAGAAAAAATTCCTCATGGTGTTGATTGAAATCAAATTCTATCAAGGTCTATAAACGAACATCTGTTGGGACGCATGTTGTGTGGTGGGACACACACGTCTTGGCCTGACCAAACATAAATACATGTATATCTCTACGAGTACAAGTTGTAAAAGTACATGTATATCTCTATGAGTACAATCTGTATAAGTACATTTATATCTCACCCCGCTTTTGAATTGAAGCAAATAAAAAAAATTCAATTTCCCGTTTAAGATGGTATTAAGTTATGCAAAATGAGCTTTTCGTACAGTGTATATTAAAAACGACACATAAACGAACATCTTTATGGGACGTACAGTATGTTGAGTGGCGGGACGCAAATTTCTTGGCCTAACCGAACATAAAGCTTCAGAAAAACTGTCAAGTTTTGGTTTAAGATAGTATTAAGTTATGCAAAATGATTTTAACATTTCTAAAAACAAAACTTCTCAGCAAACCATTGTTTCGGCCATATGACAGTAATGTCATTTTAGTTTACCGTGGATCTTTGGAAGAATGCAATTTGTTTATAGTAACCTTAAAATTCTAAGAAAAACTACTATAAAATTAGTCTAATATCAAATTCTATAAATGTTGTGTGATGTGACACACATTTATTGGCCTAACCAAACTTAAATATGTCGCACACCTTACGAATTGACACACCTAAAATACCAATATAAGGGTTTATGACGATAATCATATGGTTGCAATTTCTTTTAGTATATAATTTCACATTTTATAGGTTTTTTTGTGGTTTTATTCTGTTTTATCCATTGCTTCGTTTTTGTCCCCAACAAAAACACAATGAGCTTATTTCAGTGTTGTGAATACTCCACAAATCATCAGCCTACTTAAAAATTGATTAAATGTTGGGAGAAAATCCCTGCAAACGCATCGTGCTAGTATCATATAGAGTAGTCTACGCCACGTGTATAAGCATTTCCTAACAACAACAAAAAACACTGTCTTTCAAAAAATATTTCACGGAAATTAATTTGCCTGAGCTACAGTATAGATTGAAATTTGCGATGGGAACGGAGGCAACCTCAATAGGCTATGAAAACAACTGTTTTCATGCAACTTCGAAATTATTTTCAGCGAGAAAGATATGCGTGCAGATTATGTAAATCTGAATTACTGGTGCTGTGGTTGCGCTAGATTAGCCGCCTTTGTCGTTGTGCAATATGCATTACCTAGAGATAACGCTCGTTTTTAATGGCTTCTACGAAATGGAAAAGTCCAATTGCCCGGCGAGATAAAACGACAGATAAAAAGGCCGTTACCTTTTTTGAATTCAAAGAGAACAAATGACGAGGGATTGAAAAGGGAATTTTGCTGTGGCATATTGCATGCTTGTGCGTACATGCATCAAGAACAAATAATTATAGCTCCAATGCAATTGAAATGACTTAGGCTATTTACGAAGCAAAATAGGGATATTCTTTTGTCTCGTGACATAAGTACACGCCCGCAAACGTCTTCGGAGGATCTGCAGTAATTTTCAATTATTGACCCTCTGCAAGTCGATGCCAATTTTGTTTTTTCTACTGCAAATTAGGGTCTCTTTCTATCAACGATGCATTAATTGTATTTTTGCTTCTGCAACCTTCCTGGACGTTGCAATGTTTAACATATTCTTTGCTAAATATTGCGGTAATATACTTTTCACCGAAAATCAGCAAGAATTTTTGAATTTAGCTACAATGTGTCATTTGTGAAATATTACTTGCAACAACATAAATGCTCGATAGATCTCCAAAGGAATTTTTTTTGCAGAATTTTGGAATGTTTATATTTTTTACTAAATATTTCGGGATTCTACATTTTAGCGGAAATCAGCAAAAAAACTTGAATTCTCAGATTCGACTTACATTATGTAGATATTTTTGTAATGATTATAATGTACATGTTCAAACTCATAATAATTGTTAATTTGTCTAATAAGATCTTTTTTTGTTTCTTTTTCTAGGTAAGCAGAATCCATTTCATTACTTTACATATAACTAACTGTCAGTTTGAACAAGTTTAACGAAACACGTTACCAGGTAGGCCTAATTCGTTTTGATATACATGTACAAATCGCCATTTTGATACGCAACCATTTTTACATTCGTATGAAGAAAGTAATTGTTCAGACGTATTTTTACGATATATATAATACGTATTTTTAGTATAACAAATATTTTGATAACTGCGTGGTAAAGAATAAAAAGTATATGTTTTCGGAGAAGCTTCGTAAATTTTAATCTTCGAAACAATTCCTGATATTGAAAACGTGTACATGTAATGCATTTCGACAATTATAGCAATCAGTGATCAACCAAATTTCCTCAGAAAATAATACACTTGTCAACTGATGTTAACTACCCAGCATACCCATCGCATAGTTTTCTAAAAATACACTTTTACAATTTACTCTTTTATAAATTACTGTAGGCTATATAATCACATTTATCTTAACAATCCACGAGCTCGATTATCGCCGCTACTACATTGTACTTTGATTTATTTTGTTAAATTTACTTCTGGAATTTTATTCACTGATTCAATTCTATCCTACTTATTACCTACAATATTTCACCTACGACTAATTGAATTATCGTTTTCCCCATTTCTTTCACCCGTTTTAACATATTTAATTCAATTTTAACAAATTTATTTAGCTATTTCTTTTTGCAATTTACTTTTGTTACGCATTAATCTGCCACAATGTGCTATTTCATCTGTTTAACCAACTTAAGAGCTGAGTCTCTTTGTACGAATTACTTACTTGCACTGTATCTATCAAATGACACTCAAATGGCACCCAGAAAGGTAATACGTATACGTACATGTGTAACTGGATGTCAACCAGCAAACAGTAGCACATGATGGTTATAACACATTATGGTTTGGGTTTCTACATACAATATCTCATTGAGGTTTGAAAATCGAAATTTTCTTTATTAAAATACAGTTCCATAAACTCTGGAGAATTCGTTGTTGGCCAATCAATGCATGTTCTGCGCCTTTTGATAGTTGAACATTCCAAGCATTATCATCAGTTCGTATTTCAGTTAGATGCACTTCGTATGACCGTGCTGCATTTTAAAAAATAATCATTTCGGAAGAGAATTTCCGATGGGTGGGATTTTCATGTCACTGGCAAAAAATGCAAGACAATTTGTGCAATACATTTATCCATTTAATGCGGGCTGCAGGGTATGCGCCGTCTCGTAATTTCCAAGCAAAAACAGTATCGCATAAATGGGCGATTGTCAGGGGAACATAATGTATAATTGAAAAGGAAGATTGAATTAAAATACCTTCCGATTTTTAATAAGCTTCTACCTCGAATCCGCACTTCCGTACTCCTCGATGGGGATAGGGAATTCGAATGACGTCTTCTCTCTCCGATAATGAAAATCTAGGCCTAATGGTTATGGATGTGTATGCGTAACCCATAATGGCAACCTCACCTTAAGTGTTCCTCCGCATTAATTTAGCCTAACTGAGTTAGTATTATTTTCATCAAAAACATCAAACGGGATGCCATTTGTACGTACTGCGAATTGGTTCGGGCGCACCTGAGATGAATTATAGCCCTTAGGTGAATATTATTCTGCGAACCTCGCAGTCTCGCAGATCGCATCGAGCAAAAGATTTTGCACCGTTGGGTGTTAAATTATGCGAGAAAGTGATATGATAATTCATTACGAATTGCCTGAAACGTCTCGCGTGATTAAATGCTAAATAGCATACATCGCAGTTTTTGACTTCGCAACATATTGCATTCGGCGATTATTTAAGCATCTTTTTGATTGGATGATTTTTTAATGGTGGGTTTCTTTGGGATGAGTGATTACAAATAATCCTCAGAATTTTTCTAAAAGTAGGCCTACAGCTGTACTATCTACTGGTACAGTTTGTATACACTAAAGTCAAAACTGCTCTGTAACAGTTTTAGTTTGTGGCATATGACTTGAATTAATTTTGACAAGAATTAATTTTATTTTGGCAAGTTTTGATATGGCAAGCTCCGATAAACAAGTATAACTTGTTGCATAAAACTATAAGTTATGTTAGTGGTCTTTTAGAAAATGGTTGCTTTTCCATCCATAAGAACATATAGTTTGCAGTATTACGAATTTTTATTACAGTCAAACCTCATTTAGACAAGCCCCTAAGGGACATCAAAATTTGTTCGTTTAAACCGTAGCTCGTATAATTAGAAGTTTAAATAAATGCTTTAAAATTAAATTGCACTTCCTGTACATTGTACAGTATACACTTCCATTTTCTTATATTAATTGTATTACACCATCTCTCAAAGGGCACAAAATCAGCAACCGTAGCAGTCACGTATCGAAGTTTGGATGCACAGTAGTTGTACCGCACGTAAATTAATGGGGAGGTCAATAAACATTTATCGGAGAATTCTCCGTTAAAAAAGAATCTCGATTCACATAAAATCTAAACAAATCCTTTTTAACGAAACGTGGCGTGAACGCTTGAGAACTCGAAAATTCATTCGTTTTAACCGAAAATGTGTAACATCCGAGTTCGTCTTTACTAAAAAGTCTATTCAATTCTATATCCTACAGTCAGTACGTATAGTACCATTTGACGGGAGGGTTATTATACAAATAAAGTCAGACTAAACAGTCTAAATTCTCTAGGACGGGGGACTAAAATTTAGATTGTAATATCGGAAATTCGCATTTATCTAATTCGTATCAGAAATTCGTCAAAGGATTTACGTTTCACTGTACAAGGAATGTTGAAATTCTTTTGAATTACCCATGAAATTTTCTTATTCGTTACAGTATTTCAATGATTTGTCGAATTTTCGGCAAAGTCATCTCACGCTTTCCCTGCATAACTTAATAGTGATTCGATTTGCGTTCAGCTGTTTCAGTATAGCGCTATGTTCTGTTGATCATTGAAAAACTCGATGATTTGTTCAGTTCTGTTGCTTTTTGATAGGCGTTTCACGCGCTATCGAAACGCATTTGTGCGTATACACTTCCAGCGAACACTCATTAAAGTCAGCGTTTTTCAGCGTGATGTGGAACATTTTATTTCCATTAATTAATGGAGGTCTTTTTTTAATCATCCCTTCTTGATAATGGAGCCAGGGGAAAAAAAAGTCGTGTAATGTTAACGGGTTTGTGCCTCCTTATAATACATCAAGCGTTGTATTTTCCTATTTGCGCATACATGCCAGTGCTGCAATATCTCGGGGAAAAAACGTATAAAATCGCGTTTTCTAGCCATTAATCTCATTTATTAGCTAGTGAAATTAATCACTTCCAAAAGAACACTTTTTCCATTCTGCATTTCCATGTAACGTTTTCTCGTAACTGACAATTGATTAATTGTTATGTTCAGCATCTGTAAGGACTTATCATCTGGCGCTCTCGCGCTATGGCGAAGCGTTATTTAACGCTGCGCCTTTCTGCGCGGGATTAACACCGTGCAAAACAAAAGCAAGAAAAGGAATGCGCTGCAGGAAACGTGTATCAATTATAATCGTCTAACGTTAGTTTCGACGAACTGAACCGAAAATATTAAGATAGTAGATAATGAAAATTAAGAGTGAATATCCGTGTTCCGAGTTAATAGTTTAAGTGCTAGTGTGAAGGAAAATAACTCATGTCGACTGAACGGGAAAAAGGTTAATGAAAATCTCGTTTAAAGAGCCTAAGCAACATTGTGAAAACAGCTTTATAAAAAGGAAAACGGTGATAATTGCAATAATTTGAATTTGCATGTCCACGACTAGAATTCTTTGGTCAACAAACTGCGATGAAACTGTATTTTAAAATTGTGCGAACCATTGTAATGATTTCCTTAATCCGTACTTGTTAGTAAATATCCCGGTTGAGAGCATATTTAAAAACAAATGCAGTTGAGATACGTTCATAAAATTGAATTCCATATTTGTTAGAGATTTATTTCACATTGAAAATTCCACATTGTTTCCAAATTGAAAAGAAATGCATTTAAAAATAAGTATAGGTTGGAACGCATTTAAAGTTTTCCAAAATTTATATTGCGTTATTAAGATGCGTTTTAAAATATATTTTGCGCTATCAAGATGCTTTTAAAAATTTATATTGCGTTATTAAGATGCGTTTTAAAATACATATTACGTTATCAAGATTCATTTTAAAATATGTATTTTGCGTTTTCAACATCTGTTTTAAAAGTTATAGTGCGTTATTAAGATGCGTTTCAATATATATTTTAAAATGCAATAACGAGAATAGACTGTAAAATGCGTTGACTTGAATACATTTTGAAATTGTATTTTAATATTACAAAAATGTATTTTCATTTGCATTTTTAATTGCATTCTTTTCAACGTGGGTAGTATGGAATTAATATGCCCCAATCCATTGTATTGGAGGCTGAGACTGACCAAATGTTACTCTGCAGTATTGCGAAGAAAATGTAACGTTTGCCTGCATCGAAGATTTCAGCCAAAGTTTGGTCGGGGGTATTCCACATGAACGATTTTTTAAAATATTTGCGCAAGTCAACCAAAACCTATTTCCGAATCCAAAAAAGGTCAATATGGCCGAGGTTTGTTGAAGTAGATAACCTCTATTCATGGTCTTATCCTCCAGCAGCGTGCATCTTGGAATTCGATAATAAGAAAAAGTCGCATTTTTAAAACGCCAGTTGCTATGGGCGAGGGGGAATGCAAAAGTCATAGGGATGACTTTGATTTTCTGAAGAATCGCCTTGTAAATAATGATACGTTGTATTTTTTCGATGAAAAACATTTTGCTCATGTTTATAAAATACTGTAATTTAAAGCTTAATTTAAAACAACATTAGTCATAGAACTAGTCGCTCTCTACATTTTGTTAGCCTGTGTAAATTTCACTCAAAACTTTTCGGCATCGAGAGAACTGACCTCTCAAGTCACTCCTGTTATTAATATAAATGTTATCAAAAATCAAAACATTTTTCTTTAAAATCTAGGTTTAGTAATAGACTATAAACAATAATGATTAAGTAACGAACATACTGTATACCATGCAGTCCAAGAAGTTAAGTTCATTAGACTTCACGAACATTTTAACAAAATGTTAACTGAATTAAGTTGTTTGCCGACGGACGCGCGTTCTTATTTACAGAAAAATAACGTGATTCGTTTCCACTCATAGGAAATTAATTCAAATACACTGTACAATTAAACGTCGTGTAGGCGAATCTCAAGGAAGGTGCACATTGATCGTTTAAACCGAACTTCGTATTTTCAGAAGCCAGACAAAAAATGACTTCAACAATAATAACTATATAGTTTTATCGGATATTGGATGAAATCCTTAGTAGTATGGGATGCCCATCTGGCGCCTTTTGCATCCTGAGGGCAGCGCCAGACTTTTCAACCTCCAACCTTCATGA
>JAQGAO010000241.1:0-41087 GCA_034697705.1 Ommatoiulus sabulosus | reverse complement strand
CGTTCTTATACCTGCCAATGATAAATCAGTCGCCCTTTCATTCAAGGTTTTAATCCAGTGTTTCATGTAAAGTTTATCAAAAAAAACCGGACTTGTCGCCCGGACGACACCGGACATGCCACCCGGACGACACCGGACATGTCACCCGGGCGATTAGTTTGGTTTCTTTTTTTTAAAAAATCTTTTTGGCATTAATTAACGGAATGCGAAACAGTACTTTTCGCACTGAGAAAATGGCGTCACCGCCAGGAATAAAAAGCATTAATATGCTCTGCCTGAGAAATTAATGGCACTTATGGATGAATGGTAGATAAAGGAAATGGGAATAACTTAAAGGAGAGATCGTCATATCATCAAAAGAAACTAATGTAGAAAGCTCTGATTTTAAATTCTATCAAGACAAATAAAGGGATATTTCATGACTAAATTCTTGATGCAAATTTAGTTTATTGTTCCATACACAATCTACGAATTGTTGAAACATGCTAATTTCAGGCGTTTGTAATTCAAAGTTCGAAATTGCGCAAACACTTTATTAATTAAAACATTGCAAACGTACAGTTAGCACACTGTCAATGCATCTTTCCGTTGTGAAAAGTGGTTATTTTCCAATAATCTACAGTATGTATTGAATAAGAAGTATAGACTACTAGCAAGTTAGGAACAGAAAAGTCCAGCAGGCATAATTTAAATTTCTATATCAATAACGCAATTCTGGATGTGGTCTAAGATCAGCAGCATATGTGCCTTCCATCATCAAACCAATCAGAACCAATTCATAGCTAAACTGTCCATTACATAGTGCATTTAAAAATACAGTAACACTATTGAAGTTAGGTCACACTGGTCATAATAAGTTTAATATAAACTGTTGACCAGACCTATTTATGTCAACATGTGAAGCAAAACAAATCACGGTTCCAACCTAATTTGTGTAGGAGCTCTTTGTGAAGGGAATGCTAATAAAAGTGTCTGATCAGGCTCGTGGTTATGCCAATCTTTCATAACCAACGTGCCATTAAAAGTATGGCATCTCCCTCTGCACTTCCTTTGTTTGTTTAGCACACATCTCCAGAAAATTTTATCGTGGTAAGTCCTGTGTACCATGTACCTAAATCCGTTGTCAATAAGGTTGTCATGTCCACGTTTGCCTTTGACAAATTGCAGCGGTGGAACTAACAATAGAAAAATGACAGACTGTTACACGTATCAATGATACAACAATATCATTAATACCTCGCATTGGTATTATCGAGGATGGCCTTTTTTGAAATTGAAAGCTACTTATTTAAAGAAAACATGATATATTTTTTTCTCTTCAAATTGCTGCCTTTGCAAAGTCTGAGAGGTTAAATGATGAATTACTGATGTACTTGTATTGTAAGGTACTGAATAACGAATTTATTGTATACAACTGTTTACCCACATCTGGGAAATGTCATAGAGATTACAGACTTTAATTTCATTTGTCGAGGAACTTTCTTGGCAATTGACCTCATGAATAATGTGTCATTTTCATGAAACAAACAACTGCAGATTTTTAAAGAATTTTAACATACCCGGATGATACTCCGTTAATTAAACCAACAGTTAAAATCAAACTTGCATGCTATTCGAATCTAATACCGCATATTGTATGTACAGTACATGTACATGCAGTACCTCAATTTCTCTTTGAAAACATCACAAGACAAATCAAGTATAGTTATGTTAAAGAATCTTTAATTAACTTGAAAAATATTGCAGGTACAGCATGTGCATCAAACTTTGCATCGAAGGAACTGTAGGAATAGCATAAAACAGCTATATTAAATGTGTTTCTTTTCAGAGCAAATTGCAATTAATAAGTAGCCTACATTTGTCGATTGAACCCATCAAGTTTAAGAAGTAGCAAAAGAAAAAGGTAAATGATTGTGCCCGATTCTGAATACAACATCCTCGCCAACGGTATGACATCTTCCGCGACACAGTAATCTCTTTGATTCAGTACACTTCCAAATAATCTTATCGGTTCGAGGTAAATATGACCGATCTCTCATGTATCGAAATCCTCTTTCTACAAGGTGAGTATAATGACCTTTTTTACTTCTGATAAACTGTAGTGAAGGGGCTAGAAATTCAAAAGGATATATCAGTTAAATCGCGCTTTTGGAATCTATTTATCTTCCAGAGCTTTAAACAGCATTCTGTATATGCATACACCATATATGCTCGACGATAATCCTTCAATTCTTGTGATTTTAGTTGAAATACATTCAAACGTTGGGCCAACTAAACAGTTTACTTCAATTAAGTCTGTGATATATTCAAATGGAGTTTTTCGAATTTAATGAATGATTATGTACAGCATTTCTGCACCAAAATGCACACATTCTCCTGAAAATTAAAATAAGCTCCCTGGGGAATTTAAAAAAAAAAATAACGCTTCATCGCCCGCACATGCATTTCAGCACCTTGACCACTGGACGGTCACATGGGACATCGATGTGCCATATCCCCAGGTGGTTCTATCTAGTCCTTCCATTGTATTTTTTTCACAATAAGAGGGTAGGGGTGGGGGCTTGGACCTACGCTTATGAATGCATCTAAATTTTGTCTCATCTAAGCATATGTAGTTTGTATTAAAAATATTGCAAAAATAATCCTACCTTCTTAAATTTCAACATACAGGCTGTACATGTAAATGTACTGTAATTTTTGTGAATAAAATGATGATGCGAATACATGTATATCTCATGTCTAACATCAAATATATATTTTCATGAAGAATGAGCGTTTTGAGAAGATATTTACGATATCTGAATAAATGCCAAAAATTGCAAAAAAAATGACCAAGGGCATATGAAACAGACTTATAAGTACAATGTTTAATATTAGGTAACAGCTTTAGTGTATACACAGGCTACACAGCACTTGATGAAATGAATTCAAAGAAATACAGCACATTCGCTCAGTTCGCTCATTTCCTGTGTTTTGCTGAATTTCCTAATCACCCTGGTAGGGGTTTCCCCAATTTTGCACTTTATCCCACTAATCTGTTGGTACTTGGGTTTCAGTTTGTGCCACCTACCACAGCACGTTTTCGAGATGCATAACCTATTGCGTTAACCTATAGCTTTAATTAACTGTGAAATCTAAAGAACGTTTCCATATTTTTTATCAAACCAAAACTTACCTGCAGAAATATGTGCCTCAAATTTAGACTTATCATCCCACCATTTTTTGATCGTCTTGCGATCAACACTGTAAAGATTGGCAGCAGCAGAAACATTTGTTACATCTGCGTATAAAACAGCTGCAAATTTCCTCTGTATGTCAAATGTACGCCGTTTGATAGTTGAGACCTTGCCTTGATCAAAATTTGTTCAGGATAGAATAAGTGGATGAAGGGAAATGATCAATTTTTAATTTGGAATAGATTTGGGAAATAATATTATGAGACATTTTAAAATATTCGCAACATATACTTAAATATACAAGTATACTGCAATGCAGAAGAAGCACAGACAATTTAATTAGAAATAACATTTTTTTGCTTTTGATAGCCCATCTACATGTACGGGCATTACAATTAAAATAACTTTGAAAGAATGAAACCTTGATTAAATGCAATGATAAAAATAGATTTACAATAAGCATCTTGTTAATCAATCAAATATTCCATAATTCAAACATGCTGTGCTTTTCAGTATTCTATAAAACAACAAAAGCGCGCATTGCATCATAAGGCATAACCGCGAATATACTATATATTGCTAAACATTCCTTATTTTTTCAAAAAGAACTGCATTTTAAACACGTAGTACGTATTCTTCTCGATGTGGGTACATTTAAAAGATTAGCAGGTGGTCGAGCATATATGGTAGATAAAATGTAAATAACGACATAAATGTAATCCATCTATTCCAAAATCAATTTAATATGTAACAATTAATTTCAATTTACTGGCTTTGCATGTCAAGTTAGGAAAATCAGAAGATTTGTATGGTACGTTTGCATTAAAGTTTTTGTATTTTGGATATAGCGGATTTCATTTCAATATATTTATAATATAGGCCTATCCATTTCATTGGATATAACATTTCAAATCCATGTTAGTGGAAAATTATTCTTTATTCGTTATGTCATAAATTCACGAATGCTACATTTATTATTATTGTTGCGTAGAATAAAATGCTAAAAATGTTTCTTACAGAGGACCTTAGAGGTCCTATATTTGAGAATATAAGCTAATTCAACAAGCTTAAGAGGATTTTTTCTGTAACTACCTCATTACATGAAGTGACCTAACTAACAGTTTGATATGTTTTATCGAGTATTTCATCCAAATTAATGAAAAGTTGTGAAATTCAAAATGTTATGAAAATTGCCCGACAACTTAGGAACATCTCGCGTCAATATTAAGACTAGATAACAAAACATTACAGTGGTAATACATGACAAGCACAAAACTATAACGTTATCATTGTGCATTGTTTTAGGAAATATTAAGTGTAAACGTTTAATTTCGTACAATTATCATACAGGCTTGAAAAGGTTTCTGCCCACTCGAAATTGATAATACACTCTAAGAAAAAAATTGCAAACAAATGTGTTTAAACTATCAAAGATCCTCTATCCTTACTAGGTTTAAATGTCAAAACTTTCAAAAGGTTTCTCATTGCACCAGCAAAGGTGGAGTATTTGCGACAGTTTAAGCACCTTTTTTCTTAGAGTGGCCTAAGGAATAAGTACATGTATATGTGCTTAATGATTACATGTATGAGCAGCTTTTAAAATTAGCTGTTGACCAACAGTATGGCATCTTCCATGGCACTTCTTTCGTTTACATTCAATACATTTCCAAAATATTTTATCAGACCATGGGAAGTGTTGGTCTTTCACGTAAACGTATCCGCGTTCGACGAGGTTATCATTTCCTCTTTTACTTTTGACCAGCCTGAATAGTGGTGCTAACAATTAAAATAAAAGCATTAGGACCTAATCAATCACTGAATACATAAGGTATAGACAATAATGGGCGTTTGTGTTTTCTAAAATGCCATGAATTATCGTTTACCCAGTTCACATAGGTGTACTTAAAACTTCAATTTACTGGCTTTGCAATTTAAACACGTTCCCATGCATCAGGTGGTGCAGTTTCGGATTTCTAGAAAATTGTGCTTCTCCAATTTCATTTAAATATGCTTTACTTGCATTCAATGATAAATATTGATAAGCCTTGAATCTGGAGTCGTCAATGGAAAAACAAGTTTCAGAATTTATCCATAAATAATTCTTCCAGAGGTCAGAATTCTTAAATTTAAGAAATTCCAAATTCGTAGCATTCGCCTTTTTTATCTATATAAAAAAATGGAAATACTTTTGTGCATTATACATGTATTTGTAAAAAAAAAATTTTATCATAAAAACTTGTATTCCAATTGTAGATGGAACGTTCCATCTATGGTAAATTGTTCAAGACAATTGAATCAATAAATCAATAGATAAAAATTGTATACTAATAAGGGGCATTTTTAAGAAATTCGAATCTATAAGACGTCATAGAAGTTCGACAAATTCTGATTAATATTTTCTGATTGAATGGCGGCATTTGGTGATGAAAACAAAGTTAAAAGCTGACTGTCTGGCCCATGATTGTGATCAGTTTTTAAAATGACAGTATTGCCAATTGTATGGCATCTTCCACGGCATGACCTCCGATAGTATTCAGCACATTTCCATATTACTTTATTCGCTCTGTGTAAATACTGATCTCTTCTGAATACATATCCTCCTTCTACGAGATTCGGTCTTCCTCTTTTACCAGTTATAAAATGCAGTTCTTGTTCTAATAGATTACAAAATGCATTGTACACATTAACAAAGTCTAATCCGTCTATAATAAGTAACTTCTGAATCTCTGACAAAGCTAACCTTGTTCAGCTTCAGTCAGCTTCAAAGTTAATAAATCGTCTAATTTCAAATCTTAAGTCTATAGCATTTTTAATTTACTGGCTTTGCTCTTATTTGATAGCGAATTTAGCGACTAATCGACGCTAAACAAGGGTAATTTTTAATTAACTATGTTTTTTCGTAATTCGAGCATATTTAATGCTCAGAGGCACGGATAATCATATTTATCGTGCTTTACACTAATACCCCAACTATTCTTTCTGCAATTGTAACAATCTTGTCTATAAGGACCAGTTGATAGATACATGTATTATTTAGGAGTTTTTGCATTCTGAATTTGGTGGTTGATGATGAACTATTATACAAATTAAGACAATGAGCTTTGGCAAAATTTCAGCCAAACAGCCGAATTTCAAATGCAAACTCTTTGATGTTTTTATCTTATTTAATATTAATGGCATGCGTCCAATCAAAATATACTGTACATGTATGAGTTCTTTTTCCTCATTCTGTTAATATACACTGTACATTAAACTCAAATCCTGGATAATACCATTTAATTCAGTCTTATTTTCCATGAAACGTAAAATGCGAAAATATTGTATGATTTGTCCACGCAATAACGTTGGCAGGATTACAAGACGATGTCACCTAAGACTAAAGGTCATCATCATCTAAGACTTAAAAATCATCAGCAATTGGCTGACAAATACCATACAGTACAAATACTAAAAAATACAAAATTAACTTTTATTCTAAGAATTACATTGTCACTTTGTCAATTCACAAGAATTCATGAGTAATTCAAAAGAATTACCTTTTCAATACAAGAACTAACAGAAAACATTCCCCAAATACCCACAATGAGGATTTAAAAAAAAAAGATTCTGCTTAGATCCATCCGTAATACTGCAGGGTGCTTGAATTTACTTATCCAATTTTTATTGGTAGAATGTTCCCTCATTGCTCGACATATTTGAATGTTCAGAACCCATGTGAATTCCCAAGTCTGGTAAAAAGTTCCTGGCAGCATCATTCAGTTCCGAATTGCTTTGAATCTCAAGCATCCTTAAAGCTTGAATGCTTGGTCTTTTACCGTGCTCCACTCTCACTGGTGGCTCGGGAGGGAAATGTTCCAGGGATTCACTGAACTCTACGTTGTTCTGCAGGTCAAGCATCATTAAGGCATCCATGTTCGGCTTATGGTTATGTTCCGCTCTTAATATCAGTTCACTGCCAATAGTATGACATCTTCCACGGCAACCTTTTCGCTTGAACTCCACACATGTCCAAAATGTCTTATTTGCTAGTGGAAAGTATTCCTTTCTTTTATACTCGTATCCTCTTTCAATTAGATTATTCGAACGGACGCCTATCACATACTTTCGTGATAGAGCTGATAATTCAAAAACAAGGCTGTATAAGTGATTTTGTAGCAAAAAAATGAGTGAGAAGCGAACTACACCTGCACATATTTAGGAAATACCATCTGAACACAATGCGGCTTTAGTATTGTTTAAACTGTCCCAAATGCTTTACCTTTAAAGGTTTTCCATAACACCAATAAAAGGTGTAACGTTTGTGAAACAACTAAAAGTGTATGAAACTAAATGTATATGATCTAGTTAATTTAACTATACACTACGTTCTTAATCAAAATATTCATAATCGTATTCAGAATATTGTAGCGATATCCTAGGGTCATATTGAAAGAGGATCAATAAACCTTACCTGCAGTGGTAAAATTTTCGGAAAAAATATCTGATATGAGTAGTACATGCATATATTGTATATGTGCAATATACAATAAAATTTGACATTAATACGAACAGATCAATAAATATGAAAAAAACCTTCTACTTTATAGAACAATTTCTTTTTTTCCGAAAACATATCTTTGCATTGTTTCTGCCAGAGTGCCAGTAGTTATTTTCCAAATTTTGCTTGTGTAGGAAAAGTGTTTATGACCATCGTAATGTTCTATGCCAATATATCAAAGCCATTTGTCACATAAGATTATTCAGAACATACTACCATTAATATTGTGCTCATCCACAATTTATTGCCTTTGCATGATAAGCCATTTTATCAGAACTACCAAGACTGAGCTAAATAGAAGAGTGCGAGTCAACAACATACAGTAGTTTGCCATAAAATAGTGCAATGACACCAATACGAAAATACTTGTGTATTTATCGATTTTTGGCTTTAAGATAAACCTTTTAAGCTCAAACAATGGTTCCTCACCCACAAAATATCTATTTTATAAACCTTTTCCTAATGCATTCCTGTCTGAAATTTAAACTAAAATGGTGATATCTAATTCCGTCGAGGCTAAATGTGTACAAATACTCCATAATTATTGCCAGCATTTAGCTAACTATTCAATTCCTTTGGAGAAAATTGATACAAATGCATGTAATGAAAATTTCATTAATTAGTGCTGTGAGTTATTTCTTAACATTTAAATTCCACAGGAATCCTTACTTGGTATACATTTTTAACTGCAGACAATATGCCTGGATTTCATGTATTTCCAAATACAGTAAGTATTATTTGCCCCACTCGATCAGCTACACATTGTATGTGCAGTAACCCCTTCTCGACAAGATGATAATGCTCTCTTTTTACCTTTTATGACCTTAAAGCTGGGTTGACTAACAATGCTTTTTGCAACCAGAGTCATAAATAAACTGCAATTAATTTTAAAATATATACAGTAATTTATTTGCTATATTGTAGATACTGCCAGAGGCCACCAAATCTAAAACATTGACATGTACAGTACATGTATCTAAATCTTTATTTTAGGCCCTTTTGGTAGTTTGAAAACAATTCTTTTTAGTCAATCATAAATCTGTATCCAAATTCAAATTCATACAGGTACACGCATCAGTAACTACTATCAATTTTCGAGCGCAAATACCAAATATCAAATAATACTAAAAAATTTGGTAAATAGCTAGATCAACAAAACAAACACAGAGATCAAATTAAATATTGCATACACGAATGAAGATTAGATTAAATTGCACAGGTTTGGACAAGTTATGAGAAAATTCAAGTGCAAAATCAGAATTCAATGCAATTTCTAAAGGATTTTGTCAAATTTTCATTTTAGAAATTCGCATTTAACAAACAAATTTAATACGCATAACTGCTTAAATTAAAGATCAGAATATCTTGTCCAATCCATCCAATTTAACTGCAAC
The DNA here is from genome assembly GCA_034697705.1 of Ommatoiulus sabulosus. Taxonomy (NCBI): domain Eukaryota; kingdom Metazoa; phylum Arthropoda; class Diplopoda; order Julida; family Julidae; genus Ommatoiulus; species Ommatoiulus sabulosus. The sequence goes on along the minus strand of JAQGAO010000241.1, from coordinate 31,980 downwards.
TCTGGATAGAAAGTTACCTAATGTGACCACTACAATAAGTATATGTACATAGCTGCCAAAATTACTTCAAACCATAAGACAATTCATGGACTTAGCTAGTTCCATGTTTGGCGTTATTGTCACATACACTACAGTATAGCTGCTAACTGTTAACCAAACCTGTTTTCAGCAAACAGGACATGGGACATGTAACCAGCATCCTCTAGCTTTGTCCTTATAATCTACTACCAGCTTATTTGGGATTAAAATTGGATCATGTATTATGTGTCATGGCCGTCTGTTAGAATTTTACCAAAACGTAGACTTTCAAGTAGGTGACTATTGGGTAAATGGTTGTGCGCGGCTTTAATATCTAACTCTCCACTCGCTGTGTGGGTGTGGCATCTTCCCCGGCAACCCTTGACCCTAAATTCTACACACTTCCACACAGTCTTATGGTCATAAATTCGGTATTTTACATAGGCAAATCCCCTTTCGATGAGGTTGTCTTGTCCGTAAATATCTTTTACAAGTTGCAGTGGTTGGACTATAGTAATTAAAAAACAAAACAAAAAACAATTAAAGCAATTTCTACGCTAAAGGCACTAACTCGGTCCATCTGGTCATGGCAAACCTGTACAGTTTTCAATTTATCGACTTTGCTTGTTTGATGTTTCCTAATTGTACGTTCCCCTCACGAGTGCACCGCGCCCAAACAGCGTATGAAAATCATTCATCGGCTGTATCCTCACCCACAATACATTCTTATTTTGTGCAAACTGTACATGCAAGTTCCACTACTACATGTAGTTCTAAGCTTCAGTGTTACTTCAGATTATAGGTCTAATTGCAGGTACAGAGACACCAAAGCTTGGACATTCCTAAAGTTCTGAACAGAAAATAAACTTTTCAGAACAACTGTTAATTTCTTCTTTAATTTCATCGAAATTTTAACAACAATTTATGTGGTTATGAAATACTGTAAAAATAAATCAACAGGTTGTTTATCAGGCCCTTTTTCAAAATCCAGCCTGATCATGATCCCTTACTGAACAATCACGGAAATAAAGGAGTCCCAGCTTAATTCAAAGTTTTTGGCTTTAATTCTCAAATTGATGTGACGAGGACATCGACGTGCTTGTGAAATGGAGAAATGGTTATAATCGATATAACCAAACAAATAATCGCGAAATGATAATGCATTCAAAAAGCGCTCAATAATTGACTAAACTTTAGGAGATTTTGCAGTGATATTGCATATTGTTTGGTATAAATCCTACTGTAATCATCGCGTGAATGAGTTCAAAGTTAAGTCGAGAAATAACTTATTTGGCTCATGATCATGATCTGCTTTTAAGTACAGTTCATTGCCAACGGTTTTGCATCTTCCACGGCAACGGTGTCGTGCATATTCCACACACCTCCAAAACATCTTCTTTGGTGAACTCATTCGGTCTACCTTGTCAATTACGTATCTATATCCTCCATAGATAAGGTTATCATGTCCCTTTTTCCCTTTGACAAATTGCAGTTGTGGAACTAAGAATACTGTTGCAATAAAAAGCGCTGTTAGACGGATACACAGAGACGCGGGAGTTTCTTTGGACATTTGGACACTCCTGGCCAACAATATATCGCAAATAAAAGAGAAGCTATCAGCAAAACATGTCCTATTTCCACTCATCTCACACAACCAACACACCCTCAGTTCTTTCTCACTCACAGAATTGAAAGCAGCATATATATAAAACACTGAAAATTTTGGTGTAACAAGCCGCCGCTTATTAAAAATATACCAAACATGCCTCAGATCATCGAATGCTTACTAAGCCATGCACGAAAACCGCCAAAGTTGGGCTTATAAATAAGAATTTCAAATCGTAGTTTCTTGAAGTTAATATATATAGTATACATTTTTCAAATCTCTTAAAATTTTAAACGTGTTCAAATTTTTGGCATTGAAAAGCAATCATTGGCAGATGCAGAAAACACCCCCCCCACACACACACAGTGCTATTGGCCTGACAGAATTCTTTTCCAATTAGATAACGATAACAAAATTTCCAAGCAAATGAACACAAATGTCTAAAAATACTGTAATGTGTGAACTAAACCTGTAGTCGAGCATCTCACTCACTAGTGTCAATTATTGACTGCAGTTTTTAATTGAGATCATGAATGCTAAAACTTTGTCCAAGATTTCTACGCCGGTCCGCACGTATTGATCTCGTTACGTCTATAACAGCATCAGGACCATGGTTGTGGTTATAATTGCGATAAATGATTCCGAAGTCATTGGTGTGACAACGTCCCAGGCAACCTAGACGCTTAGGGTGATATTCAATACAGCGCCAGAGCTTCTTGTCCACCTTTGCTTTTTCTAGTATATAGCGGTATCCTCTATCGACCAAGTGGTCGCGTCCTTTTTGGCTTTTTACGAACACTAGAGTTCCAGCTAACAATTTAAAATAATAAAATGGTAAGTGACGCGACCGAATCTCATCATTATATTAAAACATGAAAATGCTCTTGTAACATAGCTTCAACGACAGAAATAAATAAAACAAAAGCAAACTAATCAATAGGCCTATGAATACACTATGTTTTAATCGATATTTTAAGTGTGCGTCGTTTTGTTTTAATAAGCAACATGCCGAGATTTATCAATCTGTAATTTCCCTATATTGTTAATGAAAAATCATAAGTTGCAAATTCTCCTTAAAGTTTAATTTCACAAAATCTGTAAACACAATTTCGAGTAATTATACAGAGAAATTAACGTATACAAGTACTTATGGTGAATTGTAGTTTTTAGTGCCAATCCCGCACTAAAACATTCATAAGTTGCAAAAAATAAATTTTCTTCCATGATCCTTAAGTTATCCCCTAGGGAACTCCCTAATTTTTTTATTTCAAGATATTTGTCATTTATTTTTAAATAAATAACTTTGAAGAAAGATTCCATTAGTTGCGGGAACCATTGCAACTTTTTTAATTTTTCCAAAAAAATTAAAAAAAAACCGCGAAATGACATTAAAAATAAAAGCAAGCTGTGTCACTAAGGGACAACTTAGAGATCTGGGTCACATTTTGAGATATTATGATGAAGCAACAAAAAAATTCTTAGTGACATTTTGCGAACATTTTAAAAAAAAATTCAAATTCTAGTATGATCAAAGAAAAAATTCAAATTCTAGTATGATCAAAGAAAAAATCATGAATTCGATATAGATACCGACATTTTGTCAATCATAACGTTTAGGACGTGCTAATATTTATAGATTGCAGTAAGCTTAAGTCTATAGTGACAAAAGTGCTAAATTTATTGAATGCAGCAAGCTCGAGTCTATATAGTGACCTTGGTTCTCGCGATTCAAAAGCCCTGTTTTCAAGAAAATTTGTCCATGGCACTCGATCAGTACATCACAAAATCTTTCCAGCGTGATGGCTCACTGCAGCCTGGTTTTCGCTTTGGTTTCGAAGAGCGTGCTGGCGTCTCATTTGTTTTGATTTCAGGTTCGTGGTTGTGATTCTCGCTGCGGAAAATGACTTCGTGGTCGGTCGTTTGACAACGTCCGCGACAGTGTCTGGCATTACCTTCTACGCAGCGCCAATGCATTATGCCACGCGTCTTACAGCGTAACTTATAGCGATATCCTTTATCGATCAAGTGGTCCTTGCATTTACGGCTTTTTACGAACGTTAGAGATGTAGCTAGCAAATTTGAAAGAAAAACATATCAAGACTGAGTCTTGTTAGCAATATTACAACCCATATCTAATCACGCCATCCTGATGCAAGCAAATGTCAAATATTGAAAAGCTATAATCTGCAGTAAACCAATAGGCCAATGAACTAATTGTGTCGAAATTTACTTAAAAGACACTGTACATGTACAGTATAACTGTATGAGTTGTTAGGAAAATTTTCAGGTTTCTGGAGTATTCACCGAATGAACAAATCTTGCAATATTTATATTCTTCCTTTACATTACACTCCCAGCCCTCCCCCAATCATACAGTTTTGGTCTAAAGGATCACACATTATAAAAAGTATAAAAAGAATTTCAGTATTTTTTGAAGAATTCTACAATTTCTAAGCATGTTGTGTACTATATGCTAACAAGCTTCCCAACCATAAGTGAAATGTTACTTCGCACTAATTGCTGAAAACTTCAATAGCTATTGCTTGTCATTCATAGCTATTTGCAGAAAATGCTGATCACACCATTGGGAATGGACATTTTGTTCAATAAAGCCAAACCACAGAAAAGAGGCATTTGTTGGACATATACTACATGATCAACGAGATCATGGACAAATCGATTTCAATTCAATATGCCTATCTGCCTTATTCCGTATAGTTCTTCTTAAAAAATAACTTCACTGGAAAATCAACATTCTCAAAGACAGCAGATGCAATGCAAGTTCATCGCCTAGCTAGTGGTTGTGGTTTTCACGGCGAAAAATGGCTTAGCGGTCGTTGGTGTGACAACGTCCTAGGCAGCGTCTGCGGTTTTAACAGCGTCCTCCATCGATCAAGAGGTTATGCTGAATCTGTATTTTTACTGAGCTAACATTATGTGCGTTTCACACAGAATATAAGCTTAGATTGAGCCATGGATTGAGCTATGATTTTCTCAATCTTTCTCAAATCAATTTTTAGAAATGTTCATTGATAACTTTTGCAGTAAGTCTGGTTTGAAGTCAATTCTAAGAGAAAGAATGTATTGCCAGCCACCCCTAATAAACCAGCAAATAAATCAAGTAATACAAATTAATTTTGCAAAAATATGCATTTACGGTAGTTGAAAACTAGATGTGTGTAATTTGAATTACATTTTAAATCTTTATCAGTATTAAAATTATGTATCAACATAATAGTAATCAAGTATCCCATAACAACCATTTCTCTATTATTTACAAAATGATCATACTTAACAATTTTTACTTTATTATAATATTGTGCTATTGTGCTATCTGGAATTAAATCTATGGATATCTATTCCACTTCTACAAACCAAATATTCCAAAATCTAGTATTTTGTTACAATTTTTACTTAGCAACAGATAATACATGCAGTTACACACAATTCTCAACTCCATTTCTCACAACTGCGAAAATAACATTTTATATTCTGCATACACTCCTAGTGCTACTGGATGAGGATAATGAATCCAATGGAATCATTCAGGCATCCAGATAGGATTTAAAAATACATTTGTATATACACATGATATGTAGTCTTGTTTATACAGTATACGATTCTATAATAATATGACAGTAAGGATTTCCCTTAATTAAAATTACTTAGTGGTAGGTTGTTCAACTACCACTAACAAGTTGATGAAATTAAAGGAAACCCACTTTCGTATTAGCTGTAATACGATATGAGGCGTCTATGATGGTGTTATGATATACAGTAGCACGAATATTCGAATGCTGCCATAAATGGTAAAAATGATGACACTTTTTTTTGTCTCCATATTGCAGTTGCTTGTATTAATGCATAAAACCATTATACACACGCATAAACTTGCTTGAGGTCAGAAATGCACTCAATTTGCAACGCAAACTGTATAAGATATGTATAACTTCAGTTATTGCTGTCAGGAAAGACATCAACAAAAGCTTACCATCTCTCTTACTTAATCATCAAAAGTAATTATTTGTCCTACTCCCTCCCTCCCCCAAGCTGTTGGTGTAATGTCTGGAGCTCCTTGCCAACCGGTGAAAAGTTATTTCTCCATCCGGTTCATGGTTGTGTCTCTCATTGCGGTAAATGACTTCGTCGTCATTGGTATGACAACGTCCGAGGCAGTTTCTGCGGTTGCGGTGAGATTCCACGCAGCGCCAAAGCCTCTTGCCAGCGTTCTTGTTATTCAAGATACACATGTAGCGGTACCCTCTATCCAGCAAGTGGTAATGTCCTTGCTGACTTTTTACGAATGTCAGATTTCCAGCTAACAAATGAAAACAATAAGGCGGTTGCAGGTCATACCGTTTAAAGTAGGCTACAATTGCGTGTTTGGGACAGCATGTAAAGCCGAACTTTGGAGAAATCAGAAAGTTACCAAGAGCAGCTTCACCGCCAGGAATTTAGATTGGTTACTAATGATATTTTCTCAATACATTAAAAAAAAGCTCATCTTCAAATTAATCAATAGACCTATGAACTAATCAACTGTGCACCAAGTTATGTTTAAATGGAAACACCGGTTTATAACCTGCTATAGAACAACCCAACTTTGCCCGTGTAAGTCCTTTTTTAAAGATAAAATAATCAAAGTTTACTGACTAGAGCCAAATGTAATAAGTAAATATCACATTGATTATCTACATTTACTTGGACTAAGCATCCCAAGATGATCGGCAAATCGTCAACAAAGGCACATCTGAAGCATTTCATATAATTCAAACAAAATATTTGTTTGCTGTAAGTCGATCCTTATAAAGATAAAATAAAAGCAAAGTTTACTGACTAGAGCTAAATGTAAAAATAAATATCACATTGATTATTGAATTAAAAGAACCCCATTTAAGCAGTAAAGAAAGCCTGGAAAATATCGTTACTAATGCATTCAAATATTTACATAAGATAATGTTCTCAAGGGTGTTTAATCATTAAATGTGTGACTTATTATACAAATGTGCGACTTATTATACAAATGTGCCACTTATTATGAAAAGGAATAGTTTTATCAACCCGGCTTTTAATTCCGATTTATTTCAATTATTCCGGAATTCCGGACATTCAATTTGTCGTTCAATTTCTTAAACGACATGTTTTAGAAATGGCCTTTTTGCCTGGTACTAGTGTAACAACCTCACATGTGCCATCATAGAACCGGAGGATTCAATCAAACCAAGTTGGAGCGTGATTGTGACAATTTGATCTATGAATGATTTCTGTATCGTTAGACCGGCACGTTGCACGGCACTTCCACCGTTGGCACTCTGCACATTTCCAGCTCGTCCATCTGGTCCACTTTCTAGCCACTCTGTAGCGATAGCCTCTGTCAACGAGGTGAGGATGACCTCTCAAGCTTCGAACAAATGTCAGAGTATTTGCTAAAATTACAATTGGACAGCTACGTGTAAATGGAGGAGAATTGATTCGAAATCAACCATCTGATGGGCTATAAGTTACGCTTTCATCAATCAGAGGCAATGCGTTTAAATATATTGCAGCATTGTCTTTAACAGTACTAGTAGGTCCATGTTAGTTGGCTGTCATCTAAAATAGGCCTATGGACATAATAGTGATAAAAGCAATCTTTCTGGTTGATTTCTGAAACTATGCAAGATAACCACAGAGGGAGAAATAAATCACAGTCATCTGATATCCTGCCAATATATATGGAACTTACTTCCAAGCTTACTTTCATCACTCGTCAATCAATACTCAAATAATCTTGATAAAGATATTTCTTTTTAGGTGGATTTTAAATTGTGATCATTCATGCATCTTTGGTACGTTTTGAACTATACACAAAGACACTGCATTGCTAATCAATAGAAATACTCATAACAGAAATTACACCTCAGAGGATTTGTGGAATGTATGGCAGTAGTGTGCACAGAGGCAACACTTCCATTTGATAATGAAGAAGACATTGAAAGAAATCCATGGGAAAGTGATCTTATATATTGCCATTCGTCAATTAGATATTAAAAATCTATTTTGCACAGTTGTTCAAGATACTGAAACTGCGAGTACAACATTTAACACCCAAATGAATTTCTTAGATTATATGTAACCCGGCCGTTAAACTCAAGTTCATAAACAAGCTTTCAATATATTATTGTCTTGCTAATTTTACAACAGCCATTAGTACATGTACATAATGGTTGAACAAACTTGTAATGATGCATTACCCACCCACTTAAAACCATGGTTTAACAGATTACCAAATTCCCATGTACTCGTAGTTTGAAGCTTTTCAAATCTGTGATATTGCCAAACGCCATATAACATGAAACATGACTAACATACTAAAATGTAATTCCAACCGTGTTTCTTCGTCCCTATACCCAACAAATATTGATGAAATCATGCTCTTCTTACAATATCTTCAAATTGTCAACATTTCTTACTACAATATAATGCATAACCGATATTTGACACACCGTTCTAATAAAGTATAGATGGCCGTTTAAGTACAAAGTGGAGATTATTTTATCGATCACTTATCAATGAAAATATTCGTTGGGATATTTTTTTCAATATTTTTTCAATATTCCGTTAACATTTCTTGAAAAACAACGAGCAGAAATGCGCCATGGTGTATTGCGTTGGATTGCACCGAGAAGGATAATGTTTACATCGCGTAATTTCTATATCAACTAAACAAAATCAGCTTCAGAAAACAATGCCCTGCAACCTACTGGAGGACTTGTCATTAATTAAGAGTGTTTACTTTTGTGTTGTTTCACGTTCCGAATGATAGAAACATGAATGTGTCTAATATGGACTTGTATTTCTGCAGAAAGACCAAATGGCACGTGCCGCATGCAAAGGCGAATTATGGGATCTTGTTTATAGTCTACATTTCCAACAAGGAATCAATTTTGTGAGTGAGGAGAAAACCGAGATTTATGATGCTACACCATGTTGGGGCATCTGCCAAACTTTGGGCCAATAGGCAGCTGCGCATGCGTGCAGCCCTCATGAAGCATTTGGATAATGGCAATAATAACTGCACACGCCTCGCTGTAAAGCCATGAAAAGTTGTAAAAAATTCAAAAATGTAATTCCAATAGTGCTATTTTCATGCCCACTAAATAATATTTGGGATATAAACTGATTTCTGTAAAAAAGGCAACATTGACATACGTTCGTATTAATGTTCCGCTTTCTTTTAATTCAAGAATCTCTGCGTGGATGCATGAATATAATTACAGGCCCTAGATTTTGGTACATTTGCCATAGAATAATTGAGAAATCTTTTCTAACACATTTAATATTTTTGATTTTGATTGCATTTATCTACATTTTTGAAGAAACTTGCGACAACCGAAATTTACTTTTCTTTCAATAAAACATTTCGTATATCTTCTAATAAGTACCTGTACTTGGCGGGTTCTATTCAATTCATGAAATCGTAAATTACTGTAGACCAATCATAGAATTTTGATAATTTTTGCAAAGATCTTTTGAAGATATTTGCAGAAATGTTATATATATATTCTTTTCATATACAAAAACATGACGTTTCGTTTTCTGAAGAAAATTGCAGATTGTACATCTGAAAGTCTGTCTGAACGTCAACAAGGGAAATGAACCACCCCAAAAATGAGCGAAATTTGGCTAAAATAAATATACTAACGACAACAACGGTTGATGAGCTATAAAATGAACTCTTGTAGTACGTCTATGATTATTCATGAAATTACCTAATAAACTAAGGCTTAAGGTAACTATTTTAAACCTGGATTCAATAGAGGTATGCTATATGAGTGTACAAACTGCATGTAGGCCTACATCGTGAGAAAAACAAACATTAGAAATGATTTTGGACAAAAGGTTTCAAAAACCGAGAGCAGTTGAAATTTGTATACTGTGGGCACAATTTGGAAACACTATAATATTTAAAAAAATTCCAAACACTCACATATAATGTAGTAATTACAGCTGTAGCTTAATTCAGAAAGTGTATGAACATGTTAAAGTTCATGAACTTCAGAAGATTCAACAGGAATTACTTTCTTCCTATTTTTTTGGATAATTGTCTAAACATCTAAAAACCGTTTTCCAACAGTTTAAATTTAAATGACCTTTTCCATTGTTGAAACGAACAACACACTACTCTGTTAAATCCAAATTTAAATATCGAATACTGTAGCATGAAAGACAGCACGATTGGAGAAGAATGTTGTAAAGCAAGCATTTGTGTAACAGTTACATGTTTCGCATTTCAGACTAAGGTGCATCAGCCATTAGTGCCAAGCCCACTGCTTCATGATAGAATTTCAGAAAGTGAAAAGTCAAAATGATATCCGATTCACTATTTTGTTCAATAGGCCTATTGATTGCAAAGACAGCAAATTGAAAACACACTATAGCTTGGAACATTAATTTGATTTTTGAAATAGTATTGGACAGGCCTATGCATAGCTAACAGATGGTGATTTTGTTTTTCAAATTTACAGTATATAAAGGTAATAATGAAAGGGAGTGGTACTCACTATTGGACTGACCCTCAGCAGGGAAATTTGACTCTTGTTGGTGTTGTTGACTGTAACGATAGAATTTTTTTGCGGGAAACGTTGATGATATGTTCGGAATCACGATTATAAATTATAAAAAGGATGCATTGCCAAAACTGTTAACTTGGAAATGATAGAGGCATGCGAGGCTTACCTGCCGTACACTGACAGCATTCCAGAAACACCTACAAAAATAAACAATAAAAACGTCAGACCGTGATTACCAGAAATGACCAACTAAAAGCAGATTGGCCTCATTTAATTCATTCGATGTTATCCAAAAATCAAAAACTTGATACAGAAATTTGCATACTATTTATAACAAATTAAAGATTTGCATGCGTGCTGACACTTTTGTTTAAACATCGGATTTTTGTGAGTTATTAATTTTCCACAAGTAAGGCTAGGCATATGCCAAATACATCTAAATATACCAGAAAAAAAATCAGTCAAACGTTACTTCCAATCCCAATTTTTCTATAAAAAAAAATTAAGTAAGGTCTATTACGCAAACTATCGATACTTTGAAAAGCATAAACAGAACTAAGTGAGCGACAATATCGTTAACATTCATAATTAAGCATCAATACGATTCGTAGAGCAAGTTTTAAAAGTAATAGTAATTATAAAGCAATTATTGAAGTAGTTTAGAACAAGTCATTTACAATGATTACATCATAGTTAGTTTTATTTTTTAATGTAAGATGAGATATGTATCTTAAATGGAAGTTGCGGACAAATTATGATGAAAAATCTTACCAGTGATAAATAATTTAGTACTAAAATTATAGAAAGAGTAATGCAATCATAGAGAAACACGAAATCCTTAGTATGTTATCAATTTTCGAAGAGCACTTTATTAATCGTTTTGTTATGAAATAAAAAAAATATTCCCATGCTATATAAATAAACTAAAAAGAATGACATGCCAAGCAAATTTCTTATAGAAAAATGAATGCACAGACTTAATTTAACACAAACTACAGATAACAACATAATGACAGCAGATGGCTCAATGCCTGCATAACGTCACAATTTTTTCATTAGCCTGCCATCCGATCATTATTTTATTCATTACCAACGCTTCCCTGTTAAACCGACTTGTTCCTTTCTATTATGAGCCTATGAAATCCTTAAAAAGAAGCTCTTTGCTAAACACAGAAGCGAAAATCCTAGTAATACAAATTTGTGACACGTGTGACTGACTAGGCATACCCAATGCATATATGTGTATAACAAATCACCAAAAAAATCCCCCATAAAACAGCAATGCCAGAGTTTGCTTGCTAGTGGTAAATAATAAACACAAGTACAAAGGCCAATGAGCATACACGACATCTGAGTATAGACTTCAGCAACATTTAGAAATCCTTTGCCCTTGATGGATATGATAACAACAATGAACTTCAGTGATTAAAGTACATGTATTTTGATAGTTATGCGTGAAGGTTGAAGACAGAAGATTTTCTGTAAAAACTTGAAAGATAGCCATGGGCATCCAAAATGCAAGCAACATCATTTATCAATGACTTCAACGAGCCAGAGCTCAGTGATTGGCAATGCAGGTTGCAGTCACCAAAATGGATTCGCTTACAAATGGGAATCCCAAAAGTAAGTTTGCAGGATACAATCGGGGACTGACAACGCGTGGCTAACAAGCTGTAGCCACATTCTGGGCGGAAGTAGCCTTGCAGATTATGCCTTAAAGAATGGCTTATGCCAATGAACGAGCCGATGAGTTACCTCCAAAAACTCGCTGAACGAGTGCACAAATGTAAAATACCAGCGTTGGCTTATTAACCGGGCGTTGTCAGCTCGTAACATAGCCTAAGCATATTCCAGCTTTACTTGAAAAACGTGGTGCAAATCCGAAGGCTAGGATTAATCACAGAAATAAGACAAAGAAGCTACGGATTCATCGTTGGCGCCATGGTGACACCATCGAGGCGCCTTCTTAGACCAAGAGTGGCTTCTCTCCTTTTTATCCCTTCGCTTTTGCATTTCTGGGCCATTTTTTGCTTCACAGTCACGGGTGTTTCGGCCGGGAATTTTTGCATGGAAAATGCTGAAACAGCAAGCATACAAGGCAAGGGTTACGAACCAATGACATCAGCGCTGACTTCAAGATCAAGTACATGTATATGGAGTGGCATGGCGAAAGAGATGTAGAAAGCTGGCCCCTACCTATGATCAAGCTGGTTTTTTTGGGATCCAAAGCCTTTTTTGCTCCACAGGCTTTACTCGACATTTTCCCCGTCACCGAAGAGGTGGCCATCTCGTTACTCGTAAAAAGCGCGTCCATTAATTTGCACACTAATTTGCCAAGTGTCTCGCTGCCCTCAATAATTACCATCCATTCTTCCGCAATATAGCTTAGTAGTTGCTCCTATTAGGCACACACAGAGCACATTATTACACTTTAGATATATATATGAGAGAATGCATTGGATTGTTAACTAGCTTGAGGAAGAAAGACAAAGCTTATACGAACTTCCCTTATGGTAATTACTTACTCGAACTGGTTTGGCGAACTCAAGGTTGCTTATGAGATTGATTTTCGGTATTTTCCCCTTTAAGTAAGAGGGAGGAGGGTTGAGTTGAACTGGGCTTGAAGTAGATAGTGGTATTGGAAAGCCACACACGCTCATACGCGGAAAATGGTTTGGACCCATTTTGTTCCAGGAAGCCATATTTGGATCAATTTCGAACAATTCCATAGAAAGCTCGCCTTCCTGACGCCAATTCCCAGGTACATCTGCAAATTGAATCAGTTTCATTCGTTTATAATCATATCCGCCAACATTTCCTGGCAAATTATAACCAGTGACACGAGCAAGTGCAACATTCAGGTATTTCCCATTTTTAATTATAAGGATTAAGTACCAAAAAATGCAGACGGTAACTCGAGATGGTTAGCACCAAAGCTGCCACAACTTCAAAATCATCATGTTCGAGAAAGGCCGAAAGACTACAGTAATCGAAACGAAGACTCGCGATAAGAAGCTGAGAAAATGAGAAAATGAAAATGGCAGGGACAATACGAGTGATATTCAGGCTGCTCAGGAGCAAGACTATGCATACTGAAGTAATGTTTTACAGGTTAGTGTACTGTATTTTAAGCATTGGTCAGTTAGTCATTGGGAAATTAAACGGTTGGGTGTAGCCAACAAATTAGTTTCTACAAGAAAATCCTTTTGCATATTGAATTAATGTTGGACAATGTTCTTCAGTCTTGCTCCTCTTGAAAGAATACAATATTTATCTATTTAATACCTATAGTCTCATGTATGTGTATGTGTGTAATTAAAAACTGGAATCATAGATTCCTTATATTATTGTTTCAATTTCAAATGACATAGAATTCCCAACCCCAACCCCTTCCCATTTTTTCGAAGAGTTCCTTGTTTGCAATATTTTAGTGGACAGAATGGTATAATAAAATGGATTTAAATTGCAGGTTGCAGTAAAACAGGAAAAACTGCTTATTGAAATGAGATATAAATTCATTTAGGGATTATACAATATAAGTTATGAAAATCTATAGATGAATTGATTTTTAACTTTTTGATGAGTTCAGTGGAAGAAACGCATTGCGTTGCAACGAACTATAGGTGCGCGTTTTCAGATTATCCTGCCTTTCAATTGGAAATTTATTCGGCTATGATATTAAAAACTTAACCTACCAATCAAACATTAATCCATGAGTCATTCACACGTGTTTATTAAGTCATGTAAACTGCATTCCAACATTTTCAATTCTGATAACTACAGTGCATGTACATTGCCAGCGGATCAAAATGCATTTAAGCTCATCAATCCGATAAATTAAAGCGCGAGTCTAACAGTAAAATAAAACAAAACATGTTACGGCCAACCATCTAGGAGGCCTGATATTCCGCCTGAATGCACAGAATGGCAACAGAGAAATTTAGTTATTAAATTGGCTGAAGAAGGTGCAACGATGCCTCCATTTTTTTACGGCGTGCAAAGGTCTAAATATGGTACCCATATTCATTATCATTGTTGAAGCCATCACCGCTGACATCTCTACCGACCGCATAGTCAGGGTTTGGGTGGAGATTTAAGGCTAGGGCAGACGGTTTATTCTTCCAGACATCTTGTGGTAAACGCTTCCCATTCACGTAGTTGTATAGGGAGCTCTTGGGGATGCCAAAATAGGTGGCAGCTCGGAAAACATTCATTTGACCACTTTGAACAGCCTGCATTGCTTTGGCCAAGTCGGCAAACGTCCAAGTCGATTTGCGTTTAACCACCTCCTTAGAACCACCTTTGAAATAAAATAAATGCCAAATGAAAACAGGAAAAAAAAAACGAGAAACTTCATTAGCTTTCTTAAAAATAATGGCTCGAATATTCCAAATGTTTGCAGATTTTTTTTTTAAAGATCTAATGCTTCGTCAAATGATGCAGACATGGATGTAGTGCCATTGGATGTTGCCACCAGCAGCACTGAACCAAAGGAGATCCAACTCAAAACCAGATAATGTTAATACGAGACTTATCACCTAAGAAAGCAGGATCCTTAGAATCCTCAAAAACGAGTAACATGAAACTGAATGGCAGGAATAAGGCTACTCGAAAATGATAAAAGACTTAACTAGTTCGAAAAAACATCCAAATGAAAGTTTTAAAAATAAGTACGAGCAGCTTGCTTTGTTAAAATTGCTAAGAACTACTGTAGTCTGCATGGACGCAACCTTGAAAACCGAATACTCAGAATTTTGTTGGCATTCATTTGCACAATAACATTAAATAAGAATAAATCCACTTATGTAAATCCAGTGTTGTGAGCTTGTTAAATAAATATACATGCCCGTTTCAGGAATGAAGCTAAATTGCTGAAAAATCTGAACACCACATCTCTATTGGAAAGAAAGATGAAAGTTGTGGTGGGAAATGTTAGTTAACATCAATGAAATCAATTTAATTTCAAATTAAAGCACCACTTATCGAGGAAACAGAATCGTACTAGAAAGAAGGATTGACAAAATCTGAATCATCTTTATTTATATTATCAATAAATGTGTTCTTTGAATAAATATTTAGACAACGAAGCAGACAATTACACGTAAAAGAAATTGAGCCACAAGGTGGCTGATGACTAAGTTTATCAGCTTTATGCCGAATAGTACAACTAGTTTATGGCCAGTATTGGGAGAGGGACGATTGACCAGTCCTAGAAGCCGTTTCCATATCTTTCCTAATTTTCACAATATAACGTCTTAAAGTTTCAAATGGGATGCCATATTTGCTCGCCACTGAATTAATCGACTGTTTATTTAATAGCACATCTTGCACAGCCCGCTGAAGACTATCTGCTGACCACTTCTTAATCCTTCTACTTTGAAATGCTGATGGAAAGTAGGGAGGCCTACGGGTCAACAAGTCTGGAAAGAAATAAAATACGTCTAGTTAGACGTATGTAGGAAAATAGTACCGAAGAAGCTAAATAGGCTAAGAAAGAACCAATAAACGATGAATTGGTGGATTGGAATTATCACAAGAGAAAAATTGATTCTTCAACCACCCGAAGAACAAAGAATTCTTGCACAAACACACTGATTTGACATACAGTGTTTAGCTGTCACCAGAATAGGAAAGGGGAAGTTATATTCATATGAAGAAGGCCTGATTTTTTTTATAGAAAACTGACAACTTTTAAACCTACACTAAGAGTTACTTCATGCACTTTAGAAAATACTAGCTTTTTTGTAGGTGTCATAAAATACCAATACCTGCAATGAAAATATTTCAAAAACTTTAGAATTTGTTTTAAAGGTAAAGGCTATTCAAAACCATTCATTCAAGGCTTATCATTGAGCTACAGAAACAACAGATGCCTTTCAAATATTATTTGTGTTTGTTTGGGTGAATAACTAACTTGCCAAAAAACTTTACATCTAATTTTCAGAAATTTTATTCTAGCAGGTGAAAACTTTACTTAACCTTAACAATACGTACAGTGAGAAGTAAAACTGCCCTGAAGAAACCAAACCACATGCCCAAAGTTCTTCCCCATTATAAAATCTGATGCAATTTACTTATCTTGTTTGAGATGTGCGCACGAAGATGGTTGAATTGTGAATCTCTACAGTGCATACTGTGCATACACAACTATACACAGTTTATCTTTAAGGCAGAAGCATTCTAGTAAATCTATGCCATTAGTAGTTATATGTTCTTGTTTCACATACTAAAAAAACTTATAGAATGTTAACAAGAATAAATACTGGGATGTCATCAATACGCGCATTTCCCCTGTAGAAGAATAAGTAGTGCAGGAAGCACGATGAAACACACCACGCAACGATGTAATTATCTTAAAAATCTTTACTCAAAGGCGTTTTGTACCATAGTCGATCTACAGCAAGCTACGTATTACATGGAAAACAAAGATAAAACGACACAAAATACATCGTGCAATTAAAAAAAAATTGCGACAAGGAAAAACATAATATTAATAAAAAAAGAAGACAACTGACAAAATCTACAACAATATAAAAACCCAACTGTAGAGTAAAATAAGATTAATTTCAGTGTGCATGCATAGCAACGTTTCAGGATGAATCCTGAGGCATGCAATGATGAAGATAAAAAAGTGGCAAAGAAAGGTAAAACAATTTTAGGAATTAGTTTCTCTTATGGTAGAAAATCCGTCACCAGCCTTTGGTTTGCTAGTTATTTTTGAATAGGCTATGATAAAAGAAATTGCAGAAAATGAGTATTTCAAATGGCGAAACGATCTAAATAACCTCTGAAGAAAGATGTTCTGGTTTATACACTAGCTTCAGTAATCATACGTAAACTTTCCGAAAACAAATCCCAAATTTAAAAAGTCAGATGCACATAATGAGACAGAACTTTAAAAACTTAAAATTTGATGATAAATCCATGATCTTTTCGGGGCTAGCGATATAGTTTGCAAATGAATAAGGAAAGTAATTATGGCAGAAAAAAAAGCCAGTACATTGCAAGGTGCTCCCTATAAATGCAGGGTTGAGGTATCAAGTGTTCCAAGGAT
Organism: Ommatoiulus sabulosus; assembly: GCA_034697705.1. NCBI lineage: Eukaryota > Metazoa > Arthropoda > Diplopoda > Julida > Julidae > Ommatoiulus > Ommatoiulus sabulosus. Next base: position 14,750 of record JAQGAO010000241.1, on the reverse strand, counting down.
AGGACATGCATAGGAAGAATTGTAAATTTTAAGTGAAAACAAAGTTTGTTCTACGATGGAGAAAAATAGAAACGTGAGAAAATAATATTTTTCGAACTTTTCATTTTTTAACGAGCCAGTTTCTGCGTTACTTAACGGTGATTAGGTTAAAAACAAAAACTAGTACTTCAAAGTATCTTCAGTCCCGTAATTTCTGTTATTTCCTTCCCATGAACCTTATGCAGGATCAAATTAATTCGGAATGTAAACCAATATACATGAGTTCATATCAAATTTTGATCGGGAGCTATTACAGAATATCAAAATATGTTATTACACCTGTCCATCCAGATAATGCACACTGTTTCAAATGTCCCGAAATAAACGTGCAATCTATAAACACGAATATGATCAAGGGCAATAATTATACACTAATGCATCAGCCCAATGATGCAATCCACCAATGAAAATGTTCGAATTATCGGATTGAATTTGGGGTTGTGGTATAAAATTCGGGTTTCACAATCTTCAAAGAAATATCGGTTTGCCCATAACACAAAAAAGGTATTCTGGTTTTGCACATTGATCTGTCCCTATGGACGGTATTTTTGCAATTTGATCCAATTCATGAACTTGGACATATCGACAAAACTAAGACAAATATATTAAACGCGAGCAAAATCTTGTAGAAATATGAATATGACATTATGTATTAACTCGAGATGAAATTCCTCCAGCTGAAGAGACTCGTAAAAAAGAAAGAGAATGTTCTGGCAAAGAAATCAGGCCAGTGAAGTTCATAGTTGGTAAATGAGGAGAAATAGGAAGCAGATTCGAGCTCTTTGGAATGAAAATAACAGAGTTGTCGGGGTGAGCATGCATGTCATGCGTTTAGCAAAAAAAAAAAAAAAAAGAAAAAAAAGATAAGTACAATGCAATTAAACGACGTACCAGTCAGAGATTACAATGGATGAAAAACAAAACAAAAATGTAAAAATAAAACCTGCTGGAAAGACCATGCTCTCTGCAAGCATCTTAGGGTGGTGGACCACCAGCCTGAAACTTAGTGATAGAACTAGAGTTTTGCATGTACATATATGGAAAGGCCATTCCAATCGCTTCATTCACTTGGGTTATTGTAACGGCTTCCTCCGGCAAACGTTTAATAAGTCGGAGTCTCGCCCCGGTCCTTCCGTTCACATAGTCGTACAGGGAGCTTTTGGGGATTCCGAAATGCACCGCTGCTTTCAATACATTCATTTGCCCACTCTTAACCGCCTGTATCGCTTGCACCAAATCGTATACGGTCCAGGATGATTTGCGCTTAACCGCTTCCTTACCACCTTTGGAATAAATCAAATAGACATGCTGAATGAAAAACAAGGAAAAGCTGATTGCAGTTTGAACTTAAAAAAACGAAACGAAATGAAATTATGTCAACGAGTTGGAAGGGGATGTCCCTAGTTTTTTTTTTTTTTTTTTTTTTTTACTTTAGCATTCATGCATATTCAAAAAAAGTTGTCTGTTTTTGAAAGGTCGATAGCTCGAAGGATGAAATGATGAAACAAACAGTTGGTATACTGCGAGGAATGGGGATGGCTGCAGAATGACGCGTAGACATGGATGTAGTACCACTGATGGTAAAATACATACTGTAAAACCAATAATGGTAATTTCTTAGGTGAAAGTGGAAGTCGTCTAATGGCAGTCCAATACATTTAACTTTCAGACACGGTAACTCCAATACGGACAGAATTTGTCTCCCACAGGAATTTGGATAAAATTAATTCTTAAAAATATAACTCAAATGCATTTCAACGATCTTTATCAGTTTCATGTCACACAATGACAAGAAAATGGCGTCAGAAAAGTAAAATAAAATGAGAGGCTGGTGACTGAGAGCCTCAGCTTGTTGCGGGAATAGTGACACTGCTATAACCTGGCATTAATTTGTGCCCCTTTGAAGTGCATTCCCCATATGTTAGAAATATTCAAAACATTGGACAAAATACCGTATTTTAAGAAATGAAATCCCTCATTCCTTCGTGAGATGCAGCAGCATTGACAAATACTGTATCTAAATGGCCTTTCTATTTTCACTTGGCAGGAAGCTAGATTCAATCAATTTTAGCACTGGAGTACTGTTATTGTGTATCGTGCAAATGTGATTTAATTACGTAACGAACACGAACGAATCACATGCAAAGCAATGATCAACATTTGACATGCATGCTATTATCTCAACATTCTTCTTACAAGTGACACTACTGGCAGCAGATTTGCAGCGTTTGTCTGTTTTTTGTGTTGTTTTTTTTCATGGACCAAAACTTACAAATCGCGAAACCAGCTCTAGGTAAAACAGGGACTCAAGAATCCGCATAAAAAAACATCATATACCCATGGCTCTAAAACAATTTGTACAAATGCAAATGCTAAAACGACACAACCTAACCATCAGCTATTTATCGTGTCTTGTGCCTATGGTCAAGAAGGAAAGGAACCATTGAGAACCGAATTTAAAAGCAACATTTATTTACGAATCCATCGCCAAACATTAACATATCCATTCGCATCGCTTGTGGGGCTAATATATACACGATTTGTCTAGGAAAGTAACATCAAGCAGCTCTGTGACATAAATATCCCACCAACTAAGTAAAAAGCGGCCTTCATCCGTTCGTTTCTGAGCTTAAACCTAGCGCTAAATTCAGGCAAGATCTGCAGAGTTGCGGATGTGCGGTGCAGGTCATTCTTGCTTTTTTGCCGGCCACCTGAGACGAGGCTCCACTGTCTCTCCATCTGTGATAGCAGCTCCTGCACCGACGCCGTTTATACTTCTCTCCGAATTGAACTAAAATAGAGGATTTCAAAAGAGAAATAATCATTACAACATCAAGGGCCTCGGTTATCTAAGTCTTAAACACGGGCACAGCGATGCCACAGAGAAACCTGCGGAAGTCTTCCTTATAAGACAGTATTTGGGTGATAGGCTGAACATGGTGCAAATGCAATCTCAGACGCAGGCTCGTCTATTATTCGGTGAAATGCAAAATTTTATAGGAAAAAGGTTGGAATGTATTCTTGTCGATAAAATTGTACAAAAAACATCCCTGAGGGAGGGGATAGGTTCCTGTAGTTTACACAGACGTTATGAAGTTTTTGATGTAAAGTGATGATAAACTGATAACTAATGGTAGTAAACTGGTAATAAATTGATAATTCGGATTTATTTCTTTTTTAAATCGCCCCGGAAAAAGAAATTAATCAGATTTTGCGAAATTTGCAAACTAAAAAGTATAAGTAGCACGTTACATTCGATGTGCCAGAGCACTACAGGCACATGGATTTAAGTTTCAAATTGCAAAACGAGTATGGACTTTGACTACTTCAATAATGACTGAATGAAATATACTAAAATAAAAATTGCTCGAGCAATTTTATGAAAATCAATAGACACGTTTTAAAAAAATGCGGGTCAGTCTGGCATCCGTGTGATTAAATCTATCTAGTGTTATTAGATACATGTACTGTAGATTTAGTCTCACGGATGTCAGTCTTGATTTCGAAGAGAAGGGAGTTATAAAAAGCTAGGTTGCCAGGCTGTCCAGTTATATTGAAGGGATAGGTTTATTTTCCAACCAAAATGTTTTTGGAAAGCCCTGCTTCTTCAAGATCATGACTCCAACAGAGCAAACATCGCCTGACTAACTAAAAAAACATTTCAGAAACTTCAATGAAAATAAACTGTTTCCACAGTCCAATTAACATCCGCTGATATTGAAATTGTTTCACATTTTTGTGTCATTCAAAAACATTTCTTGATAGTCTGTACACAATTGAACTAACTTGCTAAAAGATTTTAAAAAACCTAACACCAAATCTTAAATCCCTATACTAGAAAATCGCGACATGACTGTAGAAAAAAAAAATTGTGTCACTACACAATTGTCATATGTGCACTGTCCATGTGGTCAAAGAAGGCGTTGCTCAAAGTACTCTTCTTCCAATCTATGTTGCCCACATAGCCCAATTCAAACTCCAGAACCGTGGGAGGTGTGCAGAGCTTGCAAGTCACATGTGCCATAATAAGAATAGGCATGGTCGATGAAGCATACACGTTGACAATAAAGTCAGTTTGGTAGCAAACGCAGCGGTGCAAGAAATTTTGATTAGCGATGAGCCATGAGGAAAGAATGTAATTTAGACGTCTTCGATATTCGGAATACAGTCGAACGGTTACCATTTCCAATTGTGTTCCATGCAAACCTAAAGACAAACGGAATTAAAGTAAATACCCTAATTAGTTGTTTTGTGTACCCTTGAATCAGTGGCTTTGTTCTCGAGACCAGATTACTATTTTCACTCGTTTTGAGCTACAAAATCCCGAAAAAAACAAAACTAATTAATTAAAATTGGACCTTAGTGATGCCACCCAAAACTATTATTTTATCTTTGCGAGAAGTAAAAGTCTCATTGAGAGTGTCGCCTGCAGGCACTGCACTCAGGTCCTGAAGTTCGCAGTAGTTTTGGATTTTTGGCAATGGCATATAACAAAAAATAAAACTGAATCCAACAATTTTTAAGACCTTGCCGTCACCAACACGTTTAGAAATTGGATGGATCGACAGCCGCGTTTGTAAATACCATCTCATAAATAAAGTGAGGCAGTTATAATCTACTTAAAAATACATGCAATTTGTGATACAGCAAACACATGTATGTTTTTTATTATTAAAAAAAAGTACCATAATCAATCAGCACAACTACTGTATAAATCAAAGTTGAAGATAATTTGGCAATGTCAAACGACAAAAAATCAATTTGGTAAAAAAGGCAAGTAAAATTTAAGAGAATTTGGCAATGTAAAATTAACAAAGTCATTTGGGGGAGGGAGAAGGCGTACTAATTGCATGTGATCTCAGAAATAATCTAACGGCAAATGCGAAACGTTTGCAATTCGGCATTTTAACGTGTTTTCTAATTTATTAAAAAATTAATTCGAATATTATCAGAATATTTTATTGGAGTATTGTCCAGTTTTCTTCTTCTCTCAGGGAGAAACTGTATTTGTTGTTGAAATCAGACGAATTTGTCAACAAATAGCATGACCGCAGCCATAGAATCCAGCAGTTACATTTCTTACATAAATAGGAGTGAAAATCTTATTTGCTTGAAACTAGAAGGTCTTCACTGCATGCAATGCCTTCTTTTGATATGTCTGATAAAATTTACTGTGACCCAGGAGTTTCCTTGACCCCTATATGCACCTTGCAATTTTATTGTTCGAGGAGGATTGCACAATTTGCAAGTAACATCCGCTGTAATGCTATTGTACTTTAAAGTAGAGTCATATACAGTGACCCCTATGTCGTTCTCGAAGGAAATTGGAGAGATGAAAAGATGTTGATTGCGGTCGAGCCAAGCCTGGAGATTTTTGCAAAGTCGTTCATGGTGTTGATGATAATGGATCTCCTTTCTTTGCCACAACGTACCTAAATTGATGTAGAATGGACCTGGTTTAGCTTAAACAACAAACAAGTAGTAGTAGCAGCAGTGACTATTTTCGAGACCAATCCCAACAACTCATTTCTGTAAGAAACAGCTTGAATCAGGCAGTCAGCTGTATGGTTTAATTAAAGCAACAATACATTTCCTTAAAAAGCTGCAGCTTGCACATTTCTTCGAAAAATGACATCGATACACATATACTTAACAACCAGAAACATTGGCTAATTATTATGGCCAAGTTTAAGAACCTAAACAAAGTCGAAGAATTTTTCTCTATTCTGAAGTCAACCAATTCGATTACTTTGAATAAAGAATTTGTTTTTCATTAACTGAGGATAGGATTTAATTAACTACGTGGAAAAACAAAACATGGCCTCAATCTTGGATGTGGAGGGTTAAAGATAAGCTACCGTATATTTTCATAGTTATCTTCGGTAGTGGTTTATAAACAAAGTTGTGCATTCTATACAACATCCAATCCATTTTAATGTTTAAATAAATTAAAATGCCCACTCGCTCAGCATAGAGTGAACACTTGTTTAAACTGTTCATTACTGTACGTTTCATTTCCGAGTGATAAGTGTTGACATAAGACTGACTGATAAATGAGCACGGCCTAACATTCACAATAGCAAAGGAGTTGCCAAACGTTTTGAGCATGTTCGAAAATGTTCATTTTGAAGCCCAGTTGCAATGCTTCGTTTTCATGTGTCTGGTAAAACTGGAAGTTATCCATGAGTTTCCTTGGCCTTTGTACGCTCCTTGCAGCCGGATAACTCGTGGAGGGTCACATATCTTGCAAGTAACTTCTGCCGTGATGCTATTGGACAGCAGCGTGGAAGCATACACGGTGATCCCAATGTCGTTTTCGAAGATAACGGGGCATTTGAAGAATTGTTGATTGCAGATTAGCCATGACTTCAGAGTGTGGCTAAGTCGAATTTTGTGCTGGTGAAATTCATTTTCCTTCACTCTTCTTCCCCATAACACATCTGAAGCAATGCAGAAGCACAAGATTTAAACGCTCGCAACACACAGCATCGTCTATCTCAGATCCAGTTAAACTTCTCGAGACCATTTCCAAAAATATTTAAAAGCTGAGAAATTATTTATATACAGTATACCAACGACTCATTTTAAAAGAATCCATTCATAAGCAAATGTAGTCTTATTTCAATGACATAGCTCCAATTTCCCGACAATCTTAACTAATTACTACTGCATCTTAATGCACATGTTTCCGAACTACATGTATTCGCACACACTTCCAAAAAAACAGGGCAGTATCCAGCTTATTGAACAACAAAAAATGATAATTTTTCCATGAATGTGTTTTATTTTTTATAAAACAGACATCGTAGCATGAATCCTAACATCTGATCATAATTATTCTATAAATCGATGCAACAATACCAGATCATGCTATGAGTGTTCAATAAATACACGATATTAATTGTTAGATAAAAGAATTTCTAAATTCACTTGCAAACTTTGCTAAATTCTAATGAAAATGATGGGCATTAACAATATATCCATTTTGGTTTACTATTTGGGAAGGTTTAAAACTTATCAAGATAACTGATCGAATTCTTGGTTAAAAATGTAGATAATTTAGTTAGGTACACTGCCAAAGATCTTTCACAAACAGTGGAATTTTTAACAAGAGCACTGCAAACGTCCAATAACTTCCTAGAAATTTGTGGTTATTGATTGCTGATTGACGTTTTTTTTAAAATTTAAAAAAATACAAAACACCATGGACGTTAACCGAACTGAATACAAATCTTGAAAAATAGATTCTTCCAACAGCTGAAGCACATAAAACTAAATTAAGACTGTATATAGCAATAAACACAGTTTCTTGGCATAGCAACCATCGCGAAGTGTTGGCAAGCTGTCCACAACTTCATATTCTAGATCAAATGACTAGTTTCACTGATTATGTATCTCGCGCATTTTACAAATAGGCTAAATATGAACTGGGATATGCAATTGCAGTTCCATTGCAAGTCATCATCCGCTTAACTCAAATGAAAGGTTCCGGTTTCACGATCAGACCCACATTCTTTTTCATTTCCGGTATGCAATGCTTGTTTCTCATGTGTCTGTACAAGCTGGATGCAATCCACGAATAGCCACTGCTCTTCAGGAGACCCTGGAGTTTGATTCGTTTGGGTGGGAAACACAAATTGCATGTGACGTCAGCAGCAATCCGAGTGCAAGGCGGTTGCATGTGGTAAATGGAGACGCTGAAGTCAGTATCATCGGAAACGTGGCATTTCAAAAACTGTTGATTTTGTCGAAGCCAGGTTCTCAGCGTGCTAAATAAGCGTTGTCTGGATTTTTGAAACAAGGCATTTTCTCCATCCAGAGGAATTGCCCAGGCACCTGAATACAAATTGATAAAGCTCGATCAGTTCTTAACAGTAATACCAGTCAGATTCAGTGGGAATGTACTCCTCCCTCAAGACCTTCTCCGAATGCAAACACAATGGTGGCCTTTGGTGGTTTTTTTTCCACAAAAAAAGTTGTGTCTTAAGTTTTTTTTTTTACGGTTGTCACAGACGATTGCGTCTGTTGATCTCTCAAAAATCATCACGCGCTGATGTAAATGCAATAACCGCACATAGCATGCCACTATGATTTCAAACTTAGCATCCAAGGTTATAAGCACAGCATTTATTCTACCATAAATTTATTTTCACGATAAAAAGAGAATTTAATTTACAAATCCTCAATTGCTTATTGAGCAAAATTGAACAGGATCGCGGGACGACGCTACAAAATAAGCAGCGGAAAAAATATTACATAACCGATTACATGTAGCAATGACCGCTAAGAAACAGTGACCTTAAATCTGGTTACTTTTTTAAGTATATTGAAAAAGGGATATATAAAATAACCGGAACATCTTCGCAGCACTGTTCCCAAAACGACTCGGGCAACGGCCTATCTACCCTTCTCGCGAGAGAATAGCAGATGAGCCTTTAGAAATTCTAAAATATGAAATAAAACAGCAGTGACTGGCGAAATGTGTTGCCTACATCTGCACTGCCTCAATATTGTTGTATCTATGGTTGTCTCTCATTCAGTCCAGAAGCACCGGCTGTTCCCAACTTCCCATCGTCCCTTGGACACATATTCGGGACACACTTGCTGGATCTATACCCAGCAAAAGGATTTTTGAAATGCCTTTTCCTCATGTGATCCTGGAAGACGAAGGCATTCCAGCTATTGCTGCTTCGATGGTAACCCCCTTGCAACACGAGTCTGTGTGGAGGGAAGCACAGCTTGCATATGACTTCTGCAGAGACCCTATTGGCTATGGAGCGCGAAGGAAACACGCTACAAGTGAAATCGGTTTCGAATTTGACTGGCACCTTCAGTTCCTGATGATTACTGTAAAGCCACGTTGACAATTGGGCGTTTAACCTTAGGTGGTCGCTGATTAATTGGGCATAGTTATCGTCTGGCTGCGCCCCTTCAAGATGAACATCACGCAAGCCTAAATGGGAACAAGAAATGCAATCCTTGGTCAATAGTTCCGGAACAGTTCTCGTCATGAAGATAACAAAAATGTGTCCTCTACCACAGAATGCTACGGATGGTGCGGGGGCACATCCATCGAGTTTATTTGGGCTCGACAACTCTTGAGAAACAAATGTTCACATGGGTTATAATGTACACTGTGAAACTATAATTCAACTTCCTCGGAGAACAGCAAGTACGTTTCATTATAGGAAAGAAAACTGGCGGCGAACTCTCAGCCACAGATAATAAACACAACATTTTCTACATAATCCAACTTCCGGGAACAGAAACGAGGGAATTAAAGCTCAAAATAAATTCATTCATATTCTATTTAAAATTAAAAAAAAAAATACGCGATATATCAAGCTTGCTTACTTGTATCTGATCAGTATAGTCCATACTATCCTTGGTATAGTCCATACTATCCTTGGTATAGTCCATACTATCCTTGGGATAGTATGACAAAACGAATAATGCCGCATTCAGCGGTTTTAATGACCGTAAATCCAACCTCAGTCAAAGCACATTAAAGGGATTGAAATCAAATAACTAAACAAAGCCCAAAAAGACTAAATGCTGCAATTGCAGACTTAACTCGAGGATTAATTGCATCTAATCAAACTGAAACATTAATGCATTCCGCCCGAATACAAAAATGACTAATTCATTTTTTGCGTTTTCTAACCAAGCTCGGTCCGGCTGTCCGGATGAAATGTTTGTATTTCATGTGCCTAATGAAGCAATAGGGATTCCACGATTTTCCAATATAGCCGCCTTGCACCCGAACTTTAACGGGTGGTTTGCACAATCTGCAAATGACATCCGCGGTAACGCGATTCAAAGGAGACCGGGATGGGAACACGGTGATGGTAAAATCCGTCTCAAAGGTGACCGGAGTATTGATAGCGTGTTGGTTGCAGAACACCCACATTTTCAGCTTATTACACAATCTTCTCTGATCATCGTCATATTCGTCAAACGAGGTTAAACAAGCCGTCTCTCCAGCATCAGGGGTATAGCAAGTTTCCTCGAACCAACCTAAATGAGAAGGAAAATTGCAATCCTTGGTCAGTTGTCTGTAGCAGTACACGGATGCTAGATTCAATGGCTTTCGCAGATCTGTGCAGTACCAGAGCACTGGCCAAAAACAATGACGAAAAATCTTAATAAACCATGAGAATAGTCTTGGCTCGAAATGTTTTAAGAAAATTTGACCATAACCCGCGAGTTGATGGATGGATGGATATGAAGGCAACGCCCAGAAGTTTGACATGTCAATCAATGAGCGTCAGGCAACTAAACTGACCATGTACGAATACTACTGATCGATGCAAAATATTTGTAAAATTTCAATGATGATTTCCAAGATCATCCAGAAACAATTATATATACACGTCAAAATTAATACCTGTACATTACAATGTAGATAGAGAAAAAAAGTACAATATCGCTATTATATAAACGTGCAACGTAAATATTTTTAATTTGTTTTTACTTTCCATTTAATATAATGGTTAAGCAAATTTAAATTCTACTGATTCAGGCAAATGCTTATATTATTTGTAATAGATAAATGTTGCAACAGCATCATCACAATTTATGTTTGAAAATGCCGATTAAAGTTAAGATGAAGTGGATATTGACTGGGTTTAATTATATAAACTTCTTCAACACTACAGGAAGTAAACTAGTAATCTAACTGCGTCTAGAAAGAAAGTCAAAAGTATAATAGCAGTAATTCAACCATGAAAAAATCATTAAACCATACGATTCATTTATCGCGTCTTTATTTTCGCATACAAATGCATGGAATAAGCTTTTAAAGAAAAAAAAAAGCATGACTAAAGTTGTCTCTTCCATGACATTAAATAAATAGGATATAAAATGGGGTCAACTACAAAGCACAGCTCGATTCATTCATATGGTTCGACTGGAATGTGTTACAAAAATAAAAGATAAAAACGGCGCACTTTACGAATGATCTTCACGTCGATAGTATGAACTTTCTATTGTATAATCTCAAATTTTCCAAAACTGCTTGCTTGGCTCTCATATGCTAATTTCTTGATGGCCGCAAAAAGAATCTCTAAGGTGCATTGTTTTTGATGATGGCACTTATAGTTCACTCAGATTAACGCCGTTTAAAAGGAGAAAATCAGAAAATGCATAGTTAATATGAATGGAGAAAGGTAGGAAATTGTGAAAAACTACTGTCATGTAACAATACCTTCAATGGCCTACGAGTAAAATCCGAATTTATCAGTTGGACTTGCATTTGGGATTTGTGATACGCCCTCTTAATTTCTTTTACTTTAATTGGTTAAAAGGCAATAATGTATTCTAGGTGCGTCACGAATCTAATAATCATTTTTGTAAGAAAACAAAAAAAAATTCGTAAAATTTGAATCCTCCTGAAAGTTGCCTACCTCTCAATGCAAGGAAGGTAAACATTACAATGCAATTTATTGATGTGAGACCATCAGCAAAACAGGATGGAAAGACAGTAAACTAGTTAATTTGATCACATTCAAACTACTTTATGGAAAGGCAAAAATAATTTACCGAGGCACAAAAATGCCTACTGCACTACCAACTGTTGAAAGTAAGAAAGATTGTAAATTACCTAAGCTTCTAGTATATAGGGGATTAAAAACTAGAATTTTTTTGTTCCAATTCTTCCATAAATAAATAAAAAGCTTTTTCCAAAAACGACGAATTATGACTTGCATAAACGGTAGCTTTGCCAGAGGATTGCAATGTCCTAAGATCCGAGATGGCAAATACGGCCATGGTCCTTCTTGGGTATCATTTTCTCGTTCGAGGAATGGGTATTTTATAATGCGTTCTTTGAAAATGTTTATAGACATTGGTTCTCAGCCAGGGTTTTCCAAAATCCCCTTGCAGCTTGATACTTTTTGGTGGATAGCACAGCTTGCAGACGACATCCGCTGCAAGGGTGTGATACGCCGATCTACAGTCGTAAATAAAGATTTCCAAGTGTCTTTGCACCGATATAGGTTGATGAAGGAGATTCGCATTGGCATCAAACCACTTCTGAAGCGTCATGCCGAGCCTCTCTTTCTCTACCATGAAAGAGTCCACTCCCGGGAAAGGTTTTGGTGAAACCTCCGCCAGAGATGTTGCGAACAAGGGTAGCAATCCGTACAGACCTGAAAAAAGATCCTCTCATTTAGTCTTGGCACCTACTGTATTTCAATTGAAGCATGTCTAAGTGTATCATGTCAGCCTACTGTAATGTATGTATGTATCAGCAATAGTTTAACCATGTGAAAGATGGCGAAGGAAGATTGCTGATAAGTTATATAATTCAGTAGGAAAACTGCTTAGAAATGTATCATACAATCTAAAATCCTAAATCCACTGATTACAAAAACAATCATCCGAATGAAATGCCAATATTCCGCAGAAATTTAGTTATTTCTACTGCAAACTTGCGGTATACAATCAGTCGTGCGCTCTAAGTCAAACTCGTAATAATAAATTGAACATTTTGTGGACATTAGTGACTGACGATCAAAATGGCACATTATGTCGTGCCCAGTGTACATTTTCAGTACCACAGAAACCTCATTAACAAGGAAATCAAATAAAAACCTGTCCAATCTCATAAATTGATTGATTTCCAAGCAGTTTTCCACTCAGAATTATGTATTTCCATGGTGTGAACAGAAAAGCGCGAGCAAGCTGAACAGCACAAAAACCCTCCACGGTAAATAAGCAAGTGGAAATGTGTTCCAAAGCAGTCAATTTATTCGAGTTCCATATAAGGATGCTTACACAATTGCTCATAGTTAAAAGTAATAAAAAACGATATACTTTAAAACAGCATTCATAAATTTCTGTATATCTCAAAAACCAGAATCCAATAACTAGGAACACTTCTCTTGGGATGTCTAACTAATTCTGAGCTCGATGCTCTTTCCTTTGCGATGGTATAGGGATTTTGTAGTGAGATCTTTGAAAATGTCTATAAACATTGGTTCTCAACCAGTTCTTTCCATAATCCCCCTGCAGTTTGATGCTTCTTGGTGGAGAGCATTTGAGACAAATGACTTCCGCTCCAAGCGTGTGGAATGTCGATATATAGTGGTAAACATAGATCTCCAAGTGGCTTTCCACCGACATAGGGTGGACGAAAAGCTCCTCATTGGCATCAAACCACTTTTGCAGTAACATGGAAAGCCTTCCCTTCTCTAATTCCAAATCTGGCATTTCTGGAACGTGTTCCGATGAACTCTTGACTGTTCTTGCAAGCATGGGCAGGGCTTCGTGCAAACCTGAAAAAAGATCCTCGATTTAGTCTTTTGACCTATTGCAAAAGCGGCATAACTGAGCGCCCCATGACAGAATATTTGACCAGATTTTCCAAAGCAAAGATGTATCCAAAGTTTTAATGCACCGACTAAGTTTTGCCACGATAGCAGAATTCAGAATCCACAGATACTCCGCAACATATGATCCAAAGTTGCAACGAAGAGAACAGAAATCAAACTATACAGCAGAAGCCCCTCAATAACACAATTGTCCTTTCTTTCTAACCTATTACCAATTCTAAGGAATCCCTAAGTTAAACCTTCAGAGGAAAATGACCTTAACCGCTTTGTAAAACCCTTCGGCACAATAATTTAAAATTTATAGAAGATCGTTTCATAAAATATCACAAATTTCTGTTCTTAGCTTTGACAGTTAATGAACAAAAATATAAAACATTAAAAGACAAAACCGATAGGATATTACCTAAGTTGGTATTATTTTAATGCCATTACAGTGGTCCACACAGAAAATGATAAACAAGACCAACTAGTACTATCAAATAAAAGTATAAATAATAAAAAATCAACTTTTTATATAGCTCTAAATGCAAGCAGTAGCAAACAATTCCATAAGGGATCATCGGTTCCACTGGTATTCCAGCACCGTGACGGTCAATTATCAATTAACTGGGATTCAAAATCTTCAAATGCGGGTTGCCAGGAGGACGTTGAAAATGAAACTTTCGGAAATGCTTGTAGAAATTCGATCGTAGCCATTTCTTCCCAAAGTCACCCTGTAAACGGATATACCTTGAAGGAGAGCACACAAAGCAAGTGACTTCTGCTGCAAGAGTATGATAAGAGGACTTGAATTCGTATACGAAAATATCGATTTGCTGCTCCACGCACACGGGTCTTGTGAGAAGATGCTCATTGGAGTCCAGCCACTTTTGCAGCTGTTCGGAAAGTCTTCTCCTCTCCTTAGCGAGTTCTTCATCGTCAGGTTGACGTTGGCATTGAGTGGTAGCACCCAAAATATCAGGATGAGATTCATGATGCAAACCTGGATAAGCAATTAAAAGGGACAAAGGTATATTGCAAAGCCTAATAGGAATTGGTGTCAGGGAATATAGGGCTTTTAAGTTAGGTAAAGGAATCATCATGGTCCCGAAACATTTGTCCATCTAATCTTTCAGAAAAGCACTAATTCAACTGTCAAATTATCGTCAGGTCGCACGCATCTAACTGAATATACGCAATGATATTCTCATTGAATTTGGTGCGAAAAGACAGTGCAGATACAAAGAACTCTATCGTGATTTCTTTACAAAAAAAACTGCATCAAGTTTCAAAATACTTAATTTTCGCACAAGATCCACAACAGGGTGGCCACACAATTTTCATTTTCAATTTCCCTGACTTTTCCATGACTTTTCCCTGACTAAAATCCAAAATTCC
>JAQGAO010000240.1:0-41175 GCA_034697705.1 Ommatoiulus sabulosus | reverse complement strand
TTTTGCTTCTTATGATCATGTTTTCAGTGATTTTTTCGATCTGAATAACATGATTGGCTGAATTATTTGAGAACCACAATGGCAAAAATTGCAAAAAAGACAACACACACTGTACACAATAGACAGATGGTCACTATACGGAGAATTTTTATGAAGGAATTGTACACTTGATAAAACAAAACACTAAAAAGTGGTCAACATAAAACAGGTGGTCACTTTTCCAAGTTTTACTTTATAATGTTTGATTGTGAAACTTGAGAAACTGCGATGCACCCAATATTTGCAATCACTAGCAGCGCCCTCTGCATATTGTGGCGGGTGCAGATAGTACCAGGAACTAGCACTGCACAACAGAAGGTGATAAGTCGTAGTGGGTTTAAGTACTTCTACTTCAACGAACTGCACGGTATTAGTTCGTTAATTGGTACAGAAGTAATACGTACCGAAGTACCACCAAGTACATGTATGACATATGTTCAGCATGTCGTACTGGTTCCACTTTTTTACTTTATTTTACTTTATTTGCTGTTTCTTTTTTTAGGATTGGACGAATTTCAAAAGAGGGACGATAAGCTCGCAAAGCACTTAAAATCTGTTTATGTAGTGTCGCAAGAATCTATGTCAATAGCCAAGGTAAGTAATGCAGGCAAATATAACACGTATTAAAATAATTTTGCATCCAGAGTATTGCTTACAACATTTTCGACTTCAAAATTTTCTATGTAAATTTATCCATTTTTCTATGGATATGACGATAGGAAATAACTAGAAATTTGGGATTTCACATTTTCAGTTTTCCAAGCATTATTATTAAAGTAATTAAAAGCTTTATTTTCATTCCAAAAATTGGCATCTGGTCAGACACCCTCGAAATGTCTGTACATTTTCCCTCTTCAAAATTTATTCAAATTTTCCCTTGTTAAAACTGCTTCTAAGTGACTTTTGTCAAATAAACCGATACCCTAAATCAAAAGCATTTCACAATTCTAAATTAGGCTTCACTAGAACAAGAAGCCTCCCACAACAGGCGATTGCCGAGCCAGCGCAGAAGCGTCGAGCATCCAGCATTGGGATATGTGGAACCAGAACGAGTGACCGAAGGCCACGTCTCTCTAATGCAGGCCATTAATTTCATCATGGAGCATCAAAATGATCCAGAGAAAGTGACTGCCAAAGTGATTGCAGACAATCACAAGTTAGACGAAGAAGTCGTAGTCCAGGTTTTAAAGCATTTCAGCGCATTCGAGCTTCACGTGCCACAACAAGAGAAGGATGTTACCCTCGTCCAGAGAATAGCTCAGCTGCCAAAAATGCTAACTCCCAAATCTGACAAGAACAAGAGCCAACAATAGTTGTTGCGCAAGGTAACAATTGCCTTGATTGTCTTGGACAGTAAAGACGACTATGTTAGGTACCATAGGCTCATATATCTATCCGGAGAGATTTGGAGATAGTCAAATTGAAAACATAGTATGTTGTTTTAAAAAAGTATTTGACATATTTCCTAACAAAAACTAATTGTTTGAATAAATGGAATAGTTTTTTTTTTTTTGGAAGAGGCATTGTTTGATTTCATTTTGTAATAAAGGTTCGAGTTATTGGAAAAAATGTATATTTGCATTGAAAATTGCATAATTATTGGACTATATTTGCAACTGTTTCACCTCGAGATTTAATAACTTGGTTTTCGTTACTCTCCAAAATTGCTACTGAACATGTAAAAGGACTATTGGAAAATTCGATAAATTACACACACAAGTGGCCATTTTTTAAAAGCTAAGTAGCTTTCCCGTATTTATAGAAACATATTTCCAAAGTTGGACTGTAGATTTTACATTTTTTCAATAAATTATTTTTCATAAACATTTTTCAATGTTTAATTGGTGGAATCAGACACAAAAGGTGGACATGTGGTTATCATGGCAGTTTTTTCTAATAAATTATCTACTGTATACAGTAAATAATCACACGAGCATCAATAAACTAACTGAAACCGAACGTGTTTTTGAATATAGATCGTGTATTTTGTAATCAACCATTAGGGTTCATCACTTTTAGTCAATTTTAGACATGACTTAATTTGAAGGAAAATTGTTATCAACAGTAAGAATCAAAGCACTGGAACATAAAGATGGCTGATCCGGTTTTCATGTTGTCTGCTCGTGCGAATCATCAATGCCAAACAATACTGAACGCGTGTCCTACCACAGTACAATATTACAGTTGTATACTGTGGTTCTACTATGCAGTCGCAGTATACGAAAAGACGGTGAATATATTATAAGAGTACTCACCGATTTGAGTCGCGGACGAAATACGGCAAGGCGGAAGGTTCATCCGTAATGAAATATCAACGTTTTTAATTTTGAAAAACTTGCATCGGCAGGCATGTTTCTGCCTTCGGCGCGCGATTTTCAAAATGGCGTACATATAACATTATATTATTATTGTTATTATTATTATTATTATTATATTCATCAACACTTAAGAAAAAATCGTGTTGTTCTTTTATATTTAAAATAGCGCGGGTTTCATCAACCAATGAGATTCGGCGAAACGTCGGTTTCTTGACTTCGCCAATGGAATGTCACATTGCACGTGATATATGCATGATGACGAAATCTGAATAAGGTCTGTTGCATTCGGGTATTTGGTCACTTCGACTTTCTAACTCTTGTCTTGAATATCCGAACGCAAGTTTTTCTCCCAGATGATTTTAGCTCTGTGTATCTGGTATCACTGCCCCAAGAAGTTCGAATAATGGCTGCTGCTGCAATGCCCGCTCCTTTGTTGAAGGTGAGAATTTCAACCATCGTAAGTTTTCTCGTTTTTGTTAATTAAGTCTGGTTTTTGCTAATAGTAAGAAATTGAAGGTGTCTGCGCTACAATATTGCAACGGTTAACTTTTCTCATTATGGGTTCCTGTTAGACGTGGTCCACTTTCGCTTGTCACTCCTCCATTTTCTATCTTTAGCCCTGTCAATAATATTTCGAAATACTACTAGTTCCTTGTTGTCATATTTAACGAACCTGTGCAACTCCTTCACTCGCAGGTCTACTAATTCGACGAAGAATATAACGTAAAAGCCGTTGGAAATCGGTAATAAACCGAAACAAAGTTAACTGCCCAGGTTTGCTATCTGTTTGTCCATGGACTATGCACGCCGTATATACAGTATGCTAGCATTGTAGGGTAATTCAGAAAACACGTGCAGTTCTTCAGCTGTGTTTGATCGCAGTTTACCGGAAGATTTCGCCTCGCGTGGTTGGATTACTAGGATCGTGTTCGAATACACATTGTTTTGAGATTCAAGCTTAATTATGGTAAACTAAATATTTTCTGTAATCTACCCTACACATCGTTAACCGGCATTTTGAAGAATTTTCTTTCAGGGCATCCTGTTTCCCGATTTCGTAATCGAGCACGGATTTATATTCAAACTTTTTTTCTAGTTAATCTTGTGGACCAAACAATAGAACACTGACACGTGTCTGGTAAAATTAATGACTACTATGAGGATGTTTATGATTGAAATGGGGATGCAAAACTGTTCTTTAACATCTATGCAGATTCAATCTAGGCATATTTATACTATTTTAAGTTACTATATTCATGGCGATATAATGTCATATTCATGGTACTGTAGGCCTACTACAGAAATTAATAGATTGTCCATGGTGTACCTCCCAAATCCTTTCATTTTACTTCAAAGAATATTGTTGAATATTTTCATTTAATGTTCAAATTTCAATTCTAATTAGGAGATTTTAGGAAAAGAATTTATCTGTTGCAAATATTTGGCATCAATGTCTGAAATACAAATAAACTACTAAGCACAATAATGTGTAGGCTATGTGATCATGGCTTTTAGCAGAATTTTATTCAGTGGTTTAACTTTCTTTTCTGCCCGGTTTTTTTCCACGTTACATATTAAAATAACGTACAAAATTAAAATAATAGTCTTCATACGATATATTCAAATATTTACGTATGTGCCAGAAAATTCCCTGCTCCCCTTGTACCCACTCTCCTGGGGCTTGCATGTAAAGGGACCTTCTTGACTTCGAACTACCATTTTCTCTTTATTGTAAATCCAGCATTAGGTGGCATTCACTCGTATTGGCTATCAGTAGATGAAAATAACATTTTACGCACTTGTTTCCAACGAAAGTTTTGTGATTAAGCCAATGTTGCGCTTGTGATCACGTTCAATTTGGTTCGTGTAAATTTTCGTGCAAACGTAGTTCCATCACACTTATGTTGTAATTAACAAAAACAATTTCATTTTGCATGTTCTAATTTTTGTACATTCAATCATTTTCAAGGACAAAGGGCAGCTACAATTTGAAGACAAATGGCCATGCATGCGCCCAACAATATTAAAGCTGCTAAGGCAAGAGCCCGTGAGTCGTGGTGAGTGGCAGGATCTGTTTTGGTCTGTTCATTTAGTTTGTCTCTGGGATGACAAAGGCCCCCCAAAAGTATATCAGGCGCTACAGGAGGATATTTTAGACTTCATCAAGCAAGCCCAAAATGTAAGTAGTATCAACAAGTGTCCCTTCAGTATGTTAACATTTCAGAGGCTTTAGTTTTTCTAATTACGTTATTCCTTTTTCCGCAGAGAGTGTTAGCTCATCAAGAGGAGCAGGCTTTGTTAAAGGCATATATTGCCGAATGGCGCAAATTTTTCGCCCAGTGCAATTATCTTCCAATGCCTTTTGGCCAGCTCGAAACAGCCATAGCAGGAAAAACGACTAATGTTTCGCCAAAAAAATTGCAGAACGAAGAGAGCATTGTTCGAAAAGTAAGTGAAATCACGTGGGTTGATAACTACTAAATGCGGTGTTAAATCCTATGTCTCATGTTGCCTTTGTGCCCTAAAACACTCACTTCCAACCAACCAACCGCTATGCCTGTAATGATAGCAACTTGGAAATAACTCTTTAGATAAATTTTATTTACTTGTGAATAACTTTTTCTACCAATTTAGAAAATGTGAACGTCTCTTTTCCTCTGTCTTTCTAAAATCTTGAGCAATTTCTTGTTTATTTTTTAAAATTTAAATACAGCTCGAAAATGTGCAGGAATAGGGTTTAGCATGACCTTAAGTTAAAGGTAGTCAGTTTCCTTATTTGTAAAAGAATTCTGACCTATTTTCCTCATGTAAAATGATTTAGCTACTTTATGTTAAGGGGCAATGAGTGAGGAATTACGTTTGTGCTTTATTTCCCAAGCCTTGAGTGTTTAATTGTCCTTTTAAAAATCTCTTGGTATTTATTTAAGTTTGGTAATGCTTTTATTCCATATTTTTCCAGCTCATGTTAGATAGCTGGAATCAAAGTATATTTTCGGACATTAAGCATCGCCTTCAGGAAAGTGCCATGAAACTGGTACATTCTGAACGTAATGGTGAAGCATTCGATTCCCAGTTAGTCATCGGAGTGAGGGAATCATATGGTAAGTTTTAATGTCACGCTTGTCTAAGGCAAATTGTTGACAATGTGCTCGGCAGGAGAATTATCATGCCATTACCGCACGATTTCCAGGAACACGTTTGTCACAATTAAAAGATCACGTCTATTATTAGTGAGTTAATGCCTCGCAATACAATGCACATTTGAACCATTTTTCAGTTAATCTGTGCTCGAATACTGAGGACAAACTGCTAATTTATCGAGAGAATTTCCAAAAGGCCTACATCGAAGCAACGGAATCTTTTTACAAGACTAAAGCTTCTCAGTATTTGGAGGCAAACGGAGTTCAGAATTATATGAAATATGCTGATCAGAAATTAAAGGAAGAAGAACAAAGGGCACAAAAGTATTTGGAAGCCTTCTCTGGGTCCGTTCAAGTGGTAAGCAAACCTACAGCACCAATGTTGTCGTTTTTTTGTAAGATAATATTCAAGCATTTAATGATTTTTTTTCAGTTTTAGAGCTTATGTTTAGCCATATACCTAAAAAGATAATAAATGTTAGAAAATTCCCCATTCTGCTAGTGAAAGCTTTTCTAACTTGATGTAGAAGCTTTGATACTGATTTTTTTCTTACTTTTGAAAATGTTGTCCAATCTATGATATTTAAATAAGTCTATAGAACAATAATCCAAAATGGAAGTACTTGGAATACAAGTCTAGGGTTTACCACTCTTTAGATTTCAAAATCCCTGCCCACATTATTCTTAAATCGGTCATGTTTTAGAAAAGAAATGGATGAACACTTAAATTTATTTTCAATTGACGTTTTTCTTCTAGCTCACTGATTGTTGCGTGAACGCACTTGTGACGGGGTTCAAGGAAACCATCTTGGCTGAATGTGCTGACATGATCCGCACCAACGAGACTGACAGTGAGTTTAATGAGTTTTGACCTGTTATGAAATCAAATCCAAACCTTTGAATGTTTATTCTTGCCGAGTTAAACCTTGAGCAACGCCATTTTGTCAAGAGCTTTGGGTAACGTTGTCACGTATACAATATTTAGTTGGCATTTTCAAAATGTTCTCGTTTGAAGTCGTAGCATTTGAAAATATGTAAAATTCTCCAAAGGGAATTAAGACAATTCTGATCCATAGAATAATATATCCCATTAAAAGTTAAGATTGATAAAAATGGCGTTGCCTTTTTACTTTGACATTTCTGCCAGTTTTAAAATTAAACCATCATTTCTATGCTTATTAGAATTACAATTGATGTTCAAATTACTGGATCGGGTGAACGAAGGAATCTCACCTATGCTCAGTGCATTGAAATTGCACATCACAAGCGCCGGACAAGCGGACATGTTAGCCATGGCAGAGACAATTACGCAGGTGAGGCTTTGCTAACTGTCGAGAACGTCCAAACTACTTGAAGCCAGACGTTTCTTTTTCTTACAAAATTTAGAAAACACCGAAATCATTACGCCATTCCTCTAATTTGACTCAGATCATTTTAAGTAATATACTTTGTAATTTCCAGGATTCCGAAAAGTACGTCGAGCAGCTACTAGAACTTTTTAATCGATTCAGCAGACTGGTAAAAGAAGCTTTTAGCGACGACCCGAGGTTTTTAACAGCTAGAGATAAAGTGTGTGTGCGCTCGTAGCAAATGCGTGCTCGAGTTTGGATTTCTGCGCTCAAAGGTGAAAGAAATGTAAAGTTGCTTCATTCGACATTCTTTTTTTCTTTTTATCTATAGGCTTATAAAGAAGTAGTCAATGATACATTGGTTTTTAGGCTGGAATTACCTACTAGACAGAAGGGGTGAGTACACTTGTACAGCAAGCACATTTTTATAATGCGAACATTTAAACGATACGTGTTTCGTTAAACATGCATTCTTGGTTTTGTAATTCAGTCCTTCAAAGTTTTGCCTTTCTCAATAACACGCCATAAATTGTTTTTTTATTATCTTTTAAGCATTAGTAATAAAACCATGCCAGAGTCTAAATGTCCCGAGCTCCTAGCCAATTACTGCGACATGCTGTTGAGAAGAACACCACATAGTAAAAAATTAACTTCCGATGAAATCGAAAGCAAACTCAAGGATGTGGTAAGGAAGATAAGGATGCTTATCTTATTTTTACTTCTTTGTGTGGTAGTCTATCCAAGAGGTTTAAAAAACTTGCGTAATTTTAGGCAGAAAATGAAATGCGTTAGACGCATTTTTTTTCATAACAATAACAAAATGAAAGAACTATGAATGGCAGAACAATTTTAATTTCCTGCTACATACATACATAGTGATTTAAAACGAAATTTTTAATGAAAAGCCCGGAAAACTTCAAATGTGAAATTCTCAGTTCCTGGGTATTTCTCTTCATTACTTATGGGGAGAAAACTATCGAGAATGTTTCCAAGAAATAGCACAGAATCGCATCTTTTTTTGGTTTGGTTTGAATGTACTTTTTTATTTATATATGTTCTTAATAAAGTCAACACATCTCTCAGGAATATCCTATTTTTAGTCATTCTGCATGGAACGAAACATTAGGCTCATTTTTTGATTTTATTCTTTTCAGTTATTAGTCTTGAAGTATGTCCAAAACAAGGACGTTTTCATGAGGTATCACAAAGCTCATTTGACCAGAAGGCTCATCCTGGACACATCAGCTGACAGCGAAAAAGAAGAAAACATGGTCGAGTGGCTCAGGGTGCGTACTCGTAAAGACAAAGCTTGCCAACTTCAAAGTGCGCGCTTATGTTAGAGATAAATTGAACATTCTTTCTTTATAGGATGTTGGGATGCCTGCTGATTATGTTAACAAACTGGCCCGGATGTTTCAGGACATCAAAGTCAGTGAAGATCTCAACCAGTTGTTCAAGAAGCAGCATAGAAACAGCAAAGGATCACTAGCAGGTATTTAGTTGCCTCCCTTAAATGCAGATTCTATATTGATCGTTCATCACGTCTGATCCACTTTATGGTGTCGTTTAGATTCTGTCAATATCAAAATTTTAAATGCTGGTGCATGGGCGCGGGGTGGAGAACGCGTTTCAGTTTCCCTTCCAATGGAGCTGGAAGATTACATACCAGAAGTGGAAGACTTCTATCGGAAAAAGCATAGTGGCAGGAAACTACAGTGGCATCATCACATGTCAAATGGAGCGGTAAGAAATGCATTGTTACGTTTTGTCTTTTTTCTGGAATGTACGAGGAAAATTGCGACCAACCAGATTTTACCATTTAACTAATTGAATCCTGATGCAGGTCAAATTCGTGAGCACACAAGTTTTATGGTGTTTCAGCTTATGTTTCATTATACATGCTTAGTTTGGCCATGTGATTCAGAAATGCACAAACTTGCTATTACTCAAAATTCATATCTTAACATCGTTTAAACCTTGTTTAGATATTTAAAATGGAGTTTTCAGACCCGTCAACGTGTGGCTCGCTTTTTGACAAAGATAATGCATGTACAGTAATCCTGATCAATACCTCATCGATTTTTGTTTTTATTTTAGATTACGTTTAATAATCAAATTGGGAGATTTGATCTTGACGTAACAACGTTTCAAATGGCAGTCCTGTTCGCTTGGAATCAGAGGCCTGTCGATCGCGTATCTTTTGAAAATTTGAGATTGGCCACAGAATTGCCGGATGGAGAATTGAGGAAAACACTTTGGGTAAGGTGGTGCAAATGTGAAACATCCCAAAAACTTTTCATGTCAAACCCAAAGCCTTACAGAATCAACAGAATTACCTTTGCCAGTTTTGCTTTTAAAAACATGAGTAAACATGGAAATGATTCAGCCTTAGGCACATGGCATGGAATGCCACTTGTTCTGCATTCCATTTGACCTTTCATGATAGATTATTTACATTTATTTTCTAAAATAAAACTGAGAAATCTAACGAATTTGCAATCTAGTTGGGAAAATTGAATGTGTAATTTCTACACTGTAAAAGAAACTCTTTCCTCCGAGTAACTTCTCCATTCAGTGCACGAGGTTTAGTCAGCTGTTGTTAAATTTAGTGTTTCAGTGCTAGCTTATAAGGCCTAAAAGTACAATTTTCTTTTCGAAACTTGGTTGTACAAGTTCTATATTCTATTAACTTTTTGTCAATCTTTTTTCTCTAGTCCTTGGTTGCATTTCCTAAGCTGAAAAGACAAGTTGTATTGTGCGATCCTGAGGCCAAATTTTCGAAAGATTTCGAAGATAGCACGGTGTTTTGGATCAACCAAGAATTTGCCTTAATGTGAGTATAACATTTAAAGGACTTTCCTTTGTTTATCATAAATGAAGGACAATTCTCGTATATGGTTTCAGGACTGACGCCTGTTTATCTTTTCAGAAAAAACGGTAAACCTCAAAAGCGAGGAAAGGTCAATTTAATAGGTCGTCTACAACTGTCTACGGAACGAAGTAAAGAAGAGGATAACGAAAGCATTGTTCAATTACGTATACTGAGAACCCAGGTATGTTTCTTTCGTGTTTCAATTTGTGATAAACTGAGAAAGGTTTACGCTGCTCAAACTGCCTCCCACCATTGAGCTTAGATGCTCATTTCCATACTAAATCACCTTTTTTTATTTAACAGGAGGCCATAGTCAAAATCATGAAAATGAGAAAAAGGATTACTAATGCTCAACTTCAGACGGAATTAGTGGAAATACTTAAAAATATGTTTTTGCCTTCCAAAAAAATGATCAAAGAGCAAATTGAATGGCTAATCGAACACAAGTACATGAAACGGGATGAAGATAACATCAACTTGTTCATTTATATGGCTTAATAATGTATAAAAATATACTTTTCCCTTTTAAAAAAAATAATGAGAAATGTAATGATCTTTTAATTTATATTTATTAACAAATGAACACCATGACAACCATGCGTTGCAACATTAAAATCATTTTTATCCAATCCATGTCAACCACAATATGACTGATGAATAAGTTAGTGTGGAATAGAAGTGGTCACGTGACGTCTGGAGGCTTCATCGGTCTGTTATTATTAGTTCGTCCATTCCCCAATCTTCATAGCTACCGTCGGGCAAGTAGCGCCGGATATTAATTGGAATTTTTCTTGCTCTGAAAATGCAGAAATTTCTTCAGGGACACGATCGAGACTGGTGAATTGTTTATCCTTAACAATTCTTAAGCTGGCCATAAACAAGGAAAGTTATATAGTGCATCTAGAGATATGGCATGTTCATAAAGTTGTTTTTTAGAATGTGAATTACAAGAAATGAAATGTTTTAATTTGTCAATTTTAAAAACATAAATGAAGTCTAATTAATTTCAGTTTGAAATTTTCCTTTTCAAAAGCCATGGTTAGTAAAATGCTCAGAAATATGCGCTTGACTTTTTGGACATGCCAAAAAATGCCAAGTTTCCTTCCAGATATAACTTTCCCCGTTTACCACCGGATTTAGGAGAATTATTAAGAATACAAGACACTGGGACTATCTTAAAAAAGGTCCTAAATGAAGTGGGAGGCAGAGCACACCCAAAAACAGTGTGCCAGTCCAGATTTCATGAATGTAACTTCTACATAAGGTAAAATAATGTTAAAATTTCGAAGAATTTTAGTTTTTAGTGTCAGTATGATTAACCGTAGGTCGAGTATCTCTGATCAAAAACTAGAGTACTGACAATATAATACAAACGGTTTCACACGCAAAATTAAGGGGCTTTAAAAAACCTTCCGAATTGTAAGTTTTGAATTCTGTAAACTTGCTTACTTGAATTCTTTGATGGCAATTTGAAGTGGGTCGGTTTCTCCTTCCAGTTCTACCATCACTGGTGCTCCCATTCTGCAAACAAGTTGACAAAATGTTACGTTTTGCTTTATATTATACCAAATGGCATTTCAGATGAATCTTACGCAATCTGCAGAGCTCTTGTGCCCAGTATCCTCGCCCTTTCATATTTTGTCATATAGTTTGTTGTCGTCCTTTTTTGTGCTTGATGGGGTTCTTCCGAATTTGCAGCATCGACAAATTCCCCTTGCTTAAAGAATGGACAAATATTATTGTAATGCTATTTAAGTCATGAGAAACTAGTACATGTACAACACGTGGAAAATTAACGACTGGAAACAATGGCCATGCATACTGAAATTACCTCTTCTTGCTCGATTTCATCCAAGTTATCATCCTCCTCTACTTCGTCGAAATCCCCAGCACTGGAAACATTTCATATAACAGTTAAATCATGTTATTTGCTATAAATTAACGTTAAAATTCTTTCAGACTTACTCATCTGGCTCGTATTCCTCGTCGGCCATTAGTCAGCTTACGGAAATTTGCTTATTTAAAACCTAGAGCATACAAAATGTCCTTCAATTGATGCTTGTATTTAATCACCTGAGCCTATAATGCATAGTAAGCGCTTCACATGTAGCGTTTATTTATATTAACAATAAATAAAAAACAAATACTTGCCTTCAACAAGCAATGTGCGCACTATGCCTAGCGTCTGTCGTCTGCTAATGTTGTTACGCAATGATGTTGAAATCGATTAAAAAGCTGATGATTTTGTATTCGGGTACTACTTAGCTAGGGAAGGAAACGGAATTTCCGAATTCTACAACGTGGCTGAATGAACTAGTTTTAAACATTTTTAGATGGAGCGCCTTAGCCATATTGTGCTTTCAATGTGCTTCAACCCTTCCTCTACAAGTTATTCCAAAATGGCTACGTCTTGTACGGTTGTTGCTTTACGGTGGTTAGAAACTTTGGAAAAAGAGTTCGATAATTCATTCGTGGATTTAGATATTTTATTGGGAGAAATTGATGAAGATCAGTGTGAGCTAACGTACGAGGGGAGACGAAAAATGGCTGCACTAAGCGCCGCATTTGCACAGCTAAGTCATAAAGCGCAAGCCATCTTCAGTACCAACAGCAAGCTGGAGGTAATGCAATAATCAAATTTAATTCCTTGAATATGCCAATGTAAATAGAACGGAGTTGTGAGACATTATCGAAACGTTATCTAGCGAAATAAATTTAACACGTGACGCGTTTCATCAGTGGCGATTGGTTGCCACGGTGGGGGATACGAGCTCTTGCAAGTCAAATACACTGTAGTACGTTAGACCGTCTGAGGACATAATATCTGGTATTGTAAAAGTTTCTCTCATTCCAGGAAGTTAAATTCTGCGGCAGTTTGTTGTAAAACGTCACTTGCGTTTCTCCAAAATATGATCGCGTCGATACCCTTGTTTTCTTCCTGTTTTGAGGCTTGATACAGTGTAGCTCCTAGGCATATCCTAGATTTCAGGCAATATATGTCATGTTGTTCTACAGCGTTTAATATCATTGGGGCGCAATTACCTCGTGCTGATTTTGACCAATCAACGTTTTCAACAGTTACATCCTAACACGTCATCTTTAGTCACAACTGTGTATTATCCGAGCAAACAGATTTCAGCATGTATTTCAAGTTCGCAGTCTGTTTTGTCAAACTGTTTTTGCTCATATTTTGATCACGACTAGTCTCTTCATGGTCCCAACTCGAATTTATTGCGCTATCCAGATCAGCATCTAAAATCGTTTCCGGCACACAGTGTATGAGAGCTCCAACTGTTACTTCTCATAACTCATAAAAAGCAGAGCGGTTAAGAAAGTTTATCCTTTTTTTTTCATGAGATGAGTACTGAAATAGTTGGTGTAGCATTTGAGATGCGACTCTGAAATTTCTCAAGACAGAGTGCCATTGTAAAGTACGCCAAGTTTTACGCTCATCGTATTAGAAAAAGATGGTTATCGTAGCCTGGAATTGTAGATAATGAACTTTACAAACGCTGGTGCTGGTGTATAAAGGTGGCGGACCTGGATCATAGATCGTGCAATGCCCGCAATACATTTGTTGCTCAGTGCAGTTGTAAACATAAAACCAGAAACGTCAGTGAACTGCCGTTTATAGTTGGGAATGACTTTTCACATTGGTTGTTAGAGAATAAAAGGGCAAGTTTCGCAACTGCCAGAATTTCATGCGTTTGATTGAAATGTTGATCTAGTTTGAACGTGTAGGAATGCACTGGAGAACATAGACAAACAAACAAGCCTTGATGATCGCCTTCTTTTACATTTCTCCTCATTGAGAAGCAGTTTGCAGGGTCTGTCTTGGAGGTTCGTGTCAACTTCGCTTTGATCCATCCTCGATGGTGAAGTTATAAAAACATGTAAAGTATGGTAGCAAAATAAATAGAAGTGGCAATCAATTTGACAGCGTTTTAAACGTTTCGTACCCCGTTACCCAATGTACAAAAGGCTCTGGTTTTAACTTGGACACGTTAAGAATTGCTTTTCTCTCCTTGATGTGGTACATGATGCCTACCCGAAGTACAGTGAATAAACATCGAAAATAAGTAGTATATCGGTTTTATTTTGGAAATAAGATAGTTTTTTGAAAAAACACATGAAAAATATCTGTTAAAATACTGGAACATTTTTGTTTTTCTTCTTTTTGCATTATTTTGAGAATACGGTGGGTCAGAAACATTATTTTATGGGAAATAAGGTTGTTCCTTTCTTTTTTTAAATTTGATATCATCTTTGGGAAGTACGGTATCGTTTTTTGAGAAGTACGTGTACAGTAGGCCTATCTCTATGGCCAGGGATGCCCTTTGTGCCCTAAAACCTTCAACTCCAACCATTAGTATCGTTTTTCTGAAATAAGGTAAAGATTGCGGGGAAATATATCTTTTTTTTTTGTGAAAATATAGTATAATTTTGAAATTGACATTGTTTGTGAGAAAAAATAAATTATTTTTCGTGTTTTTTTTTTGGAATTAAAAATTACCATTTAATTTTAAAATTGTATGTTATGCTTTTTTCTTAAAATTACATTATTTTTGGGATGGATTGAGGGGCAAATATCGCACTCGGCAGCAGCATCTGTTGACTCTGTAAGATTCATGGCAACTCGATCATTCAACTCAGGATCAGCTTTAATCGAGACTCGTTAAGAATCAAAATACGTCATGTTTATATATTCTTTCAGTTAAAAAAAAAGTACAAACTGTATATATTACAACGTAAGCCTATTTCATTATGCTACAAACGTGAGTGACGATGATCTAAACGCGATATATGGGATTTATGCTCGACCTCTCGGCCCCTCTTCAGCCTTTCGATAATTCCTTTCGGCCACTGACCCTGTATTTATTTTATAGGCGGATTTGCCTCGATCGGCTCATCGTGTTTCTCTTCTTCGTAGGATGATGTCGTAGACGAAACGTACGAGTCTTTACCCGCTGATGGCGCCTCCGTAAGTCCATCTTCCGTTGCCCTCAAGACGGGCGCCACGGTGCTTCCGACGCAAGGGCATTGCCCTTGGGTCAACTGTCCGAATGTCCGCGCCATTTCGTCCATGGTCTCGTTGCCCACTTTGATCACGGTCCAAACCAGGTCGTGCAGCGCCCGACCCACGTCTTTTCGGTGGCTCTCGAGCGCCGTCCAAAGGATGTCACTGGAACTGTGTAATGGTACGGCTGGCAAGGAACTCCTGCGATTGAAAACAATAAAATCGTTTACACAACATCCATAGCGGCATAACGAGTGCTCTGCTTCCGGGGGAAGGATGATGGTGACTCTGTTAATACAATGGCAGCTCATTTACTTCCGGGGGTGGTGTAATATTATGTCTCTGTTAAAGCGTCACGGTGTCTGCTTTACTTCCGAAGGGGGATGTTGGAGGTTGCATTCCGTTATCACGGTTGGATGGCTTACTTCCGGGAGAATTGTGTTTTTGGTTTCTGTTCTATAGTGTCACTGTATTTGTTCTACTATAAGGAAGGAATATAATGGGCTATCGTTGGGGTGCCCCGTTAAAGCCTGTATTGGGGAATTTGTGGGGGGGGTCAGGCAAAATTATCTTAAGGCTAATTACTTTTCATCCATCTTGGTGACCAGGCGTTGCAAGAGGCCGATGAACATGTTCTGGGCCACGAGGAGAGACGCGAAACTCGCGTCGATGGTGTTTTCAAACTCCAAGACTTTCTTGTGCAGCGACTGCAGTATATCATCAAAAGCTGAAATTCCGAAAATCATGAAATCTATTCAAAGTTTGCTAAGATGCGCGCCATTGCACCATGCAACCCCATTGACCGGTACTCACCCGTGATCGGTTTCATCTGCTGCACGATCCTCCGGAATCCTTCTCGGATCAGCTCGTGCGTGTGGTTGCCCTGGGCGAGGACCTTGTTCGAGTTGCTCTCCAGGCCCTTGTATTCCACGGAGAGTTCTCGAAAGGCATTCAACACCTTCCTGGTGTAGATCTCGACATCGCCATCAAGTTCGTCAATCTTCTTCCTGTTGACCAGCGTAGCCTCGGTCAAGGTGTCTGTAAGGTTTTGCAGCAGCAATGGGCAGGGGCCGGCGCTTCCTGCCGGGAGGTCGGCAGCCCATTGGTCGTCCAGTTGCACTTCCGCGCTCCTGGCTCGGAACTTGACCGGGTCGTCGCGCCGATGGCCAGTGTCATCTTGGTTCACGTGCAGCGTCCACAGGCTCTCCATCATTTGCGTGTTTTTCTCCTCGATCTTGAGGATCTTGTCCAGCGTGTCGTCCATGCTGCGTCCCAGGTGGCGCTCCATCCGCTGGATTTTCACGCCTACACTGGCCATCTGAATGCCCGATTTGGCCTCGAAGATGCCCAGTCTGGCGAACAGCTTCTCGGCCGTTGAGTCCATCTTCTTGGCGAGTTCCGAAGCCGTAGGCTCCTTCAGGACCTCTTTCGTGATTTCACCCTACGGACAATGAAAAATGTGAAATATAATTTCGTTTTTTTTCCCCCACAGCAGCACTGTGCCGTACTCTGGGAACACGGGTTTTTTCTTGTCCGGGTCCCAGAAAACAGAACCGCAGCCACGAATTATAAAAAGATGTATCGTAATTGAGTATTTATACAATAGAACTGTGACGTCTAGCGACTCCGGGTTGTCACTTCTTGCTTTAGTGCATGGGGCCAAGATGGCTTTCAAGAAGACACGTTGTGACCTAGAGCCAGCTACGTCTCCTCGGCTGCCATCTTGGACGCAAAAGCTGGCCTAACTACAGCATGATGGACAGGTTTACGTTAACTTGAAAACTGTTTGAGACGAACTAGAGAAATGGATACTTTTGTGTTAGTTCCATGGAGTGAACTAGGACACGTAAGTTGCGAAATGCAGCGAGCGGCGACATTTCCGATTGACCTTCAAGTCACCATCTAGTTGCGTAAAGTTGGCGAAAGTGACGAAATGAAAACAAGGGTGACGTCAGGGAACACAGTTACTCCTACGTGTTGAGACCGTTCGCAGAGGATGGTTGCATCGTGTTACGAGATAAATGAATTGATGCAACTATAAAAACGTCTGAATTTGAAGTCCGGTGTCTTTGATTTCATAGCGGTGGCGCCCCATTAATTAACCAAGAGGTCATGAGCACTATCAAGGGCGCCGCCACGAAAATTTGGCGTCAGCTAGCTCCAATAGAAAAGCCTAGCGTGTATATGGCAGGGAATTTGCAATTTTATGACCAATATACGCCAAAGATTCCGTTTTCAATTCAACTCAGTACCCTACTATCAGTAAATGAATACCATGTGATAGGGGACTTCAATTCAGACGTTGATGTGTAATTGGGTTTTGATGAAGTTAGTTCTCAAGGGTCGGAACCGGCCAGCTCTGAGTTGACTACAATCTTCGAGAATCCAAGATCGTACTTGGCAGCCATCGTTGATCTTAAGATCAGGAAGTAAGGCCCAGTATCGCCTGACCCTTCAGGTTTTTCAATTTGTTTAAAATTAAAGTGCGATTCTGGCTACTCAGGAAGTTTTTTTTTAATAAATACACTCGGTCGCCCTGATACCCATGATACCAATAAACTATAGCGGTATAATATGCATGGTAAAAAATGCTAATATTTTTGGCGTGGTGGGAGGAATAGCTCTGTTTATTTCTTCTCCGCCACTCGTGTTTTACACTTAAGATTAGGGTTCCTGGGCAGTGAAAGGAAGCAAAAAACGTGTATGATTAAAGCAATTTCCAGGGGCTGATATTCCATTGCCAGGCCCGTGTTCCTTCACCACTCCACTCGGGTCAATTAAGATTTTTGCACCCGATTGCAAATTGCGTTTCTCTGTCGCCAGCAAATGAAATGTGTGGCGTGCAATTACGCGCACTCTGAAAATGACCTAAAATTACGTTGAAAAAGTCGAGTCATAAAACCGTATACCTGCAATGATGGAAACTGAGAAAAGAACAAATAAGTAACACTTGGGTGCGAATTTTTTTGTCATTTCATCAAAGATATTCCTCGGATGATTTTAAAATATTTAAAGTACATACACTGTATGTACGTAAAAGTGGAGATAATTCAAAAACCCACTTCTGAAATGACTCTTGACCACAGTTCACGCTCGATCCAGATCATTTATTTTCCATAAAAGTCAGGGGAAATTCACGCCATCCATTCGTTTCGAGAAAGTACCGATAAATACCACTTATAACGAACACGACTTGAATATGATTCCTGTCCCCGTTTCTGATGTAAGTACATTGTACAGTATTCCAAGGGATGTTCTGATATTGAACTTGTTGTTTAAGCACCATAATGCGTTCCGGACTCGCATATATTCCGTAACTTGAATATGGCTTTTCCGTAGCAATTAATGCAAAAATAATTAATGATTTCATGTTCCAGTTTCTGATATACGTGTAAGTATTATTCCAAAGGCTGTTCTGATGTTGAACATGATGTTCTGTCTAAGCTGGTGTTTTTCTCAATTTTTCTTGAAATTGAAACCCAGTAATTGCCGATGTTTTTGGTTTCCACTTCAGGTAACGAATAGAAATAACTAGAGATTTGGAATTTCGCATTTCCCAAATTTTCAATATATTAAAAACTGCGCGCTTAAAATTCAAAAAAGT
Organism: Ommatoiulus sabulosus; assembly: GCA_034697705.1. Classification (NCBI taxonomy): domain Eukaryota; kingdom Metazoa; phylum Arthropoda; class Diplopoda; order Julida; family Julidae; genus Ommatoiulus; species Ommatoiulus sabulosus. Next base: position 22,836 of record JAQGAO010000240.1, on the reverse strand, counting down.
GTCATCTGCAGGCTGAGCCCAGGTAAAACTGGAGTCAATAAAGGCGTGGGTGATTCGAAAGCGCTAAATTCCCGATAACTGGTCATTTTTCTTGCTGGTTGTTCATTTTAAGAACCGTAATTTTCTTGCTAAATCTAAAACGATTTCCTGAATGACGTACCTCTCTGATCTTGCTCAAATGTTCCTCCAGCTTGGCTTCGATTCTGCTCAGCTTGGCCTCGAAAGCGTCCATCCGCTCAGCGATGCGCTGGCCGACGCAGCTGGAGCCCCGCTGATGACCACTGTCCACCAAGGACGCCAGCTTGGCTTCGATGGAGGTCAAGATGTCCCGCACCGAGCCCACGTCCTCCTCCTCGACCTTGCCGGACACCACGCTGGCTCCGGACGCGAACCCGATCGCCACGGTTAATCCCAGCGCCACGATGACCGTCGTCCATCGTCCGGTCGCGGTCATCTTTTTTCGCCGTGCTCCGCTGCTCGCCGCTCCCCGACGTTTGAACGATTGGTCTTTTTTTCTTTCTTTCTTTTGGCACTACGATGCCCAAGTGGGTGTGTTGTTTTGCTAGTCCTCCTAGCTCACTCTCACGTTCGCCTGACAGATGTTCGTATCCCGCCTTTTTTCCACTTTTCTTATTATGTTTTTCTGGGTGTTTTTTTTTTTTTTCTTTTCTCAAGTCGTGGTGGCTAGCAGCCCTCCAGGGTTTCTTTTTCTTCTCGAAGAAATTCCCGAAAACAAAAATGCTCCGAACCCCCCCTTCCTTCACTGCCATATCTACATATGGAAAGCGGGACAAGGTCAATTCATGGGGTCAGCTAATCCGATTTGAGCTGATGAGTGATAGGCCTTCCCAGGATCCTACTAAAGAGGAACTTACCGCGTGTTGCATCAACCTTTTGTAAGCGGAACTTTAGGGGTTCCTCGTCCATGGTCCGTACTCTGGAAGCATCAACTCTGGAGGCACGGAGGACTCCCGTTGCTTATGTACAATCGAACCTCGTTAAGACAAACTCGAAGAGACGTCAAGATGGGTTCGTTTATGTCGTTGTTCGTATTATCAGAAGTCAAAACAATATTTCAACAAACGGGTATACTGGAAATTCGTATTAAGCGAGTTCGTCTTATGGAGGTTACTCTGCATTGAAGAATAATTAAATTGTGATTTTTTTTAGAAAAATGTTATCGTTTGGATAAATTGTCATTGGGAATAATAGTATCGTTTTTGGAGAAATTATATTTTAAAAAAATATGCATGTTTATTTGTTAAACTCGGAGATTAGCAGTTTCCATCTTCAAGTGGTCGGCAACTAACAATGAAAGAACTTCTCGGACCAGACCAATATTTTGTTAATAGTTCAGTATATAAAATATATTGACCAGACCAATAACATACATGTATTGGTCTTGTCTACGATGTTCTTTCATCGTTATAAACTTGTAGTTTTTGGAAAAATTTCATTTTTAATAAGAACCTTGGAGAGGATTTGGAGCCGCGGCGAACCCCCCAAATGTTTGAAACAATTTAGTGGTTCTCAACCCATTGTATATTTTTTATTTTTTCCGGATGTTTCGACGGCCCTCAGCGTGCTGAAAAGTGGCCAGCTGACACTGCATCTGACCCAAGATCAAGTTCATCCCGTTGTCGAACAGATGGATTTCATTTCGAGAGTGAATTTCGTTCACTTCAAACATTCTCTGAAAAAGATTTTGTTTCAAATTCCGCGGAAAACAATTGCTGCAAATCGCCCAGCACCACGATAATTCGATGCACTTTATCGTTTTTAAGAGGGTTAGATGATCGTCGTTGGCCCTGTGGTCGATCAAGGAGCATTGCCCCAGTCGCGAAAGGGGAAACACCCCTCGAAGAGGTGGTGGTGCGTAGCGTTAATATATTTTTTTATGGCAAAAGCAATGGCAGCAAGTGTGAAAAATTATTTGTAATTTAAAGATGAAATGCTGACGGCGAAAGGGGGTACAGCTTCAGGGGTCGCACGTTTTTAACTCGGATTAATTGACGCCTGCGCATGTAGGTGGAGCAGCTGTTGCGGTTCTCGCTTTTAAGGGTTGTCCTGAATTTCGTAAAAGGGTTCGAACGAAATTTGAGACATTTGCAGCATTTAATTTCCCGCTATTATTACCCTTCGAAGAAAAAAAACAACGCCGAAATGATGGCGTTTCCGTGCCAATAGCAAGGCTCGAGCAAAAGTTGATGGAAATCATGCTGGTTGATTTGGTCAGATTGCCAACAACGAGGTAAAATCTACCAGGGAATCATCAGTGTAATAATTGCCTCAGGGCATCATAGGTTTTTGATTGGTTTTGCACTGCAAATTTCAAGGAAAATCAAACGACTTATGGAGGAGGCCACCTTGTTTCAAGAAGGACGCTGAACCAAAAATGTCGAAAGAAACAATCGAAATAAATATCAGTAGCAAACAATTAATTAGAAATGATTTCTACGCTTTTGGTTGAGTTTTCTCGTTTTTATTAAAAAGCAAACAGACGTGGAAATAATTCTAAAGAATAAAATGCGTGTGAAATGATTTTTTATATAAAGTTTTACAATAATATTTACCATAACAATACGTTTTTTTTCTAAAACAACATAAATTTACTAAAAACGAAACAATCTATATGAATAAATGACTTTTTTGTACAACTTTCCCAAAAACAACATAATTTTTTAAATAAATGACAATTTTTACACAAATGATGCAATTTTCCCAGAAAAGTAGATTCATTTTTATCCAAATAATTATAATTTATCGGAAAAAAGGCAATTTAATAAGAACTTTTTTTTCCAAAACACGGTAATTTTTTTTCACAAAAATTATACCAGTAGACGTTTTCCAAAACATGTGATTTTTTTCGATAAATTCTAATTTTACCAATACTCATAACTTTTTAAATAAAATTAAATCCGTAATATTGTTTTTCTAATTATATCTGATATCTTTATTAATGTCCCATTTTTCAGCTCGATTGATTCTGATCGAGGAAGTGGGTGTTGCTTCTTCGGGCTATGTTCAGACATTCAATACAACTTGAAACATGGAAGCCCAGTAAATATTCCAACCGATTTCAGGAATCCCTGGACATGTATACAACTCTGCACCTGTTTCTGACATTCCGTTTTGTAGTTATATTTCAGTAGTACGTGCTCGAAGATTCGAAATATGGATATTTGTATGAAAACTTGGGTCGAGGCAGAGACGAACTCAAGAATTCTGCCATGACCTAGAGATTATATTGACTTTTATCGTTGTTCGTTGCAGGCATATCTGGTAGATTTACGCTCCCAACTGTGCGAAGTACGAGCCAACAAATGCGTGCTGGAAAAGGAGCTGCAAAAGCTGTTGCTTCAGTTGCACGCCGCGCAGTTGAAAGTTCATGCCAAGAGCAACAACGATGTGGATTCGGAAAAGATCAAGAAGAAATTGGTGAGCACTTTGTCATCTCCATGTAGTCATGGGCGTAGCGAGCGCGATGCTAAAGTAAATACTCCAAACTTTTTTAAATTGCCCGAGGAAACTAACCGAGCGTGAGACCTCGATGATTTTTTTGTTCAAGCTGAACCCATTTGTAAACCAGAAACAGCTACAGTATACTACCGATTATCTCGCCCGCTTGTATTTATGTAAAGTCATTGCTGAAACAGGCTCGCGAAAGATCTAATTATTATTTTTGTTTTCTCCTAAAACAGAATAGTTTTAAAAAATTATCAAATTTCTACGAAAAAAATCCATTCAATTTTCCTAAGCAACGATGTATCTCCCCCTCCCCAAATATGCAGTCAACATTACAAAATATTTTTGTTTAGAAATGGAAATACTTTTTCCTAAAAATCAGAACAAATTCTCTGAAAAACTATGCAATTTTTCCCAAAAACGATAGTTTTATTTGAAAAATGTGGATTTGTCCAAAAAAGCTACAATGATTACGATATTGTCTTTAGAAAAATAATACATGTCATGATGTACATTCAATTTGCAGTGTTCTTGGTGCTATTGTAAGAAATATTGTATGTTTTTCGTATTTTATGGATCATCTGGCGTTTTTATTTTTCGAGGAACTAAATTTCCCAACCTGCCTAGATAATCGGGCTCTATCAAATAATTACCAGCAGCAATCGGCATGTAACTGTGATAAAATAACATCTAACAAAACCACGATGCCTCTCTTTTCATCAGGAATGCGAAATGGAGCAATATCGTAAGGATGCGATGCGTGAGGCGTTGCTCGAGTCTGAAGTCGAGTTACTCAGGACTGAAAACGACAAAATGAGACAGGACATGGTTGTCCTGCAGGGAGAGCTATTCGGCGCCAAGTTGGCAGCGAGGTACTTAGACAAGGAACTGGCTGGAAGGTAAGTTAAAAAATTGCAACATGGAAGTAGCGCAGTCGTCGCTCCAATCCTTCTCGAATTTAATTCCCTAGCTGCTCCTTGCATATTTCTGTTCCAAATGTTTAAGAGTCGATACATTTGTAATTCTATAGAATCCAGCAAATTCAGCTCTTGGGACGTGACATGAGAGGTGCTGAGCATGACAAACTGTGGAACCAGTTGGAAGCTGAGATTCACCTCCATCGGCATAAAACAGTGATCAGGGCGTGTAGGAAGAGAAACAGCAATGGACACCAAATGCCCATGCCACCGGGTCATGTAAGTCTTTTTCTACCGGACGATTTTATTTTTATCCTGGATAGTAGGGCATAGTCAACAATGCCAAGTATTTTACATGTAAGTGTTTTTGGCAGTGCCGTGAACCTCAACTCGTACGCCGTAATATATGTTGAGCAGAGCGATGGCTCAGCTTTATCATGACGATTGATGTGTTTGAAGTGTGAAAATGCTTCAGTTTGAACTTAGTATCCACGGTGTAGTAAAGTGACACTAGAAACACTAGGTTGATCCCATACATTTTTCATTTAAAAGGATGCGGAAAATTTGCGCAAACGACAAGGCATCGGCGAAATACGAAAGGTCACAATTGAGAAGGAAGAAGGAGAAGGACTGGGAATATCAGTTACGGTATGTGGTTTTAAAACCTCTGCTCTGCCATGCAGGGTGTGAAGAACATGCTCTTTGGATAAACCATGCTGCAGTTACTGTAGATATTTTATTTAACAGTGGACCTTAAGCTTGGGCAAGTTGTATGCCAAATACTATCTTTGCTGTAATTACCATGAAATGGGATTATCAACTTTAAAAATCCTATGTGCATGATGATAGAAGCTCAAAAATTGCCATGTTCGAGAAACATTGATCCATCGTGAATAAAAACCTTAAGATGGTTCAAAACTTTTGTTCGTTTTCAAATAATTAAATATGAGAAACTTGGAAAATCGTCATGGATGTAGACTAGCCCCCCTAATGATTGATACAGTAGTTTGCATCCTCGAGTGAGAGTGACATGTTCTTCTTCATGTTTCAGGGTGGCCGAGAGCACGGAGTGCCTATTCTAATTTCGGAGATCCGGGAAGGGATGCCCGCTGAGCGCAGCGGCTGCGTGTTCGTCGGCGACGCCATACTTTCGGTGAATGGAGTCGACTTGAGGGACATGAAACACAAGGATGCCGTGGATGTCATAATTCAACAGGTGGAGATATTACGTGGTTCGAATCCAGCGCGACAAAGCCATTACTGACGATAGCACGTTGGAACATGTATTAATTTGTTTAAATCTGTTAGCCAAACATCGTGAATCTCGAAGTTCTGTATGTTGCACCAGACGATGACGATAGCGACGAAGAAGCATTAACCGAACAAAACAGGTTGAGTGCATTCAATAAAACAATTTTTAAGATTTATGGATGTCGATAGACAGTTTTCCGCGTTTAAAATATGTTTTTAAACAGTTTTCAGTTAGCAAATTAACGTCGCCCTCTTAAGGTTTATTGTCATAACAACTATGCATTATTGAGGCAGAAGTTTAACTCGTTTAAGTTTAATTTTTTTTTTGTCTACTTTTGCAGCGAGGAACACCCTCACTCTGAAGAAGTTTCGAAAGTAAACCTTCCACACACGGTTTGCGATTCAGATAACGTGTCAAAAGCAAGCGAGACATCAGAAAATACGGAGTGCAGCCTCCCGAATTCAGCTGATGCGAGCAGCCACGAGGAAGCTTCGAGAGGAAATGAAGCAAAAGAGACTAACGTAGCAACGCCATCATCAGCTGCAGAGGAATCTCAGGATGAATCAAGGTAGGCCCGCCTTCTATATTGCTCTTCCCCAATCAATGTGAAAGAGCATAGTTTACTTATAACAATGGTATCTTGACACATTTACACGTGAAACTAGACTGGAAGTGACAACATTTTTTTCACCCCAAAGAGAAAACGATAAATCAACACGAGCATCGAAAACGTCATCGTCCTCATCTAGCCCGGGTTAACGTGCCAGTCGTGATCTAAAACTCCTTTGAGATGACCGTTATCGGGTCGTTGGCAATCAATTTTTCGCACGGTGTTATTATTCCACATTGCCAAAGGAAATCGTACAAATCACGCCCAGGTGCAATATTCACGTTATTCTGCCGAAGAATCGAGCCGAACAAATTGGGAGGTTTTAGGGCTAGTTTTTCACACCATGTTCAGAGGGATTAGGTCTGCAGGAAGGGACACGAGGACCAAATGTAATTAAATGTTGGAAATAAAGAACAAAAAATGATTATTTAACCACTGGCTTTGTTTTGAAACTGCACTACATGTGTAGTAAGTTGGTAAATGACAATCTGGTTACTATGCATATCTTTATTGGAAAAAAAAATACTCTTGTTTTAGCACCTTCCGACATTTTTCAACATAATCTTACATTACAAATCGACATCATTTACAACATCAGCGCAAGCGCATTATTACGACGTCACGGCGAACATAAGGAACTTTACTGAACAAGTATCGTTACAATAATTTTACCTTGTACCATAAATGTTCGAGATCGATGTGCCAAAGGTGGCGACATCATTTAAATCTTCTCCTAGAGCGTGCTTATGACTTTTCCCACTCGGATTTCTGGCAAGCATCTGATTGCTTCTGGAATGGCTTCGAATGAAACTGTGTGGTGGATGTTGGGCCTAAGGAACAAATAAAAATTAAAAAAATGCAGCGTTACGTTTTAGTATGGATAACACCGCATATGCATTAACTTTTACTTGCTATTTCTTAGAATTCACTGCAGAATTCTTAAGTGTTTTAAAGTTAGAACTATCATATTAAATTCACGCCTTAACTATTAACATTAGTCTACTTGGTCAGCTAATTACGAAACTTAGACGAACTTTCGAATATATTACCTGATCGTTCCTTCGGCAACTTTCTCCATGATGTCCATCAGAATGTCTGCACGAACTCGAGTTAAGACAAATTTGATTTTGGAAATGTGTTTGAGCAAATATTTTGGCAAACCCAAAAAAAAAAAAATGTTGGACAAATGTGAAGGATACGTTGGTAAGCTCCCTGCTGGGCGGAAGAAAGGGTCCAAGCATGTTCGAATAGGAAACCGAGGCTGGCACATTTCATGTAGAGGAGGCGGGAGTTTGGTGGATCCAGTTGCAAGTTGTGGCACGACGTAATCCATCTCCCTCCAACAGCCAGCGAATTTATGATGTCCTGCTTGCTGACCACGGCCTGCTGTCCGATACCATAGTTGTTGTCGTTCTTTAAATCCTCCTTCTTGAACATGGCGAGTGCTGGAAATATATATATGGCATGATGTAGAATATCGTACATTGTTGGAGCGATGCCTCACATCGGATACATATGGAAAACCTTTTGCCGATAGCTGTGGGAAAATAAACACCCACAACTCACCTCCATTATCGATGATAATGTCTACTCCCATTCCTCCAGTTTCATCTAGGCAGACGTTCTTCAGAGAGCATCCTGCTTTACCGGTGTCAATGACGCAAACTGAAACAAGAGACATCCAGTGATTTCCATGTATGTTTGAGACGTTCAAATATTGGTGAAATAAAAATGAAGCCACGGACCAAGCTCCGGTTCTATTCCCTCTAGGTAGAGCCTCTCGTCTTCCGTGCTGGCAGTGCTCATCACTCTGGCGCCCCAGTGCAGGGCAAACTGAATGACGAGGCTACCGAAAGATGAAGCACCATCCATGACCAGTACGGTCTGACCAGAGCACAAGCGACCTAGATAGTGCAAAGCAGTGTACGCTTTGAGAGCATCTCCGATGCAGCTAGCAGCATTCACAAAACTTGTCCTCGCCGGCTTCTTGACCACGTCGAATTCGTTTAGCACCACAAAATCAGCGCAGCCGGACATGTTGTAATCCAGAGGAATTATACCTACGAGGAGTGGCAAGTCATCAATGTGATGCACGAGTGAATAATTCTTGAAATTTGAACAGGATTCTAAAATATTCTGTGTTTAATAAAAAGCACTCAGACACTTGCCAACTACAGCATCTCCCTTACGCAACGTTTCAACATCGCAACCCACTTGTTGTACAATACCAGCGATGTCCTGACCCACAGGAAATCGGGAGCGAGGAGAGTTCTTTAACAGATCTTGAAGAACCTGAAGTTAACAAAGTCATTCCTGTCACTAATGGTCAGTTGTATTGTCAATTGAAATTCTGGCACGAACATTATCAACAGAACAGTAAAATTAATTCTTTGATAAAATGAACCAGTTTAAGTGTATTTCTAAAAATTCCTCAGATTTTTAAAAAAAAAGTTCTCTGAGACGAGATATTTATTTAATTCCCAAATTATCCAGAAGTGGATTAATTCCAACCATATGAAGCAGTGTATATTTTTATCTGGGATATGGGTTACATGCAGTATGGTCAAATTTCAGTATGAAAATTACGGCGACTTGAGCGCCACCATGTTTACTTATTCAACACCATCTTGACCTTAACAATTCCAAGGGGAGAGCATCGATCGAAGCCAGAATGATGCTAATAGAGAAAAAATGGATCAATTCGCCAACCTTGTCGTTTATTTCCGAAATTGCACACGCTTTTACTTGGATTAAAACGCTGTTTTTTCCCATCGTTGGGATTTGCGCCTTAATAATATAATAATTAAATTAGGTAATTTTAGCGAAAATATTAAAACAGATTAATTTAATTACATGTATGACATATCTTACGTTGTATTCCACGATGTATTTTGGCGGAGAGTTATCATTGTATAATTCTCGGACAACTGCTTTTACGCTGTGATTAAAATTCGGCATCATAATTTGGTAAATTATTGTTTTCTGTCAGAAAACAACATCACCACCCACCTACGATGTCAGCCAAACTTTTCCTCACCAGAAAAAGTCAGCAGCAGACGATTTTTCAACGAAATCGTCTGCTCGTTTAATTCAGTTTTAACGTTATTGTACGAATTAAAATACGTGGTTGTGTGTATAAAGGTAATACAGTGAGGGAAAAAAGTATTTCAACACCCTAAAAATTTCGAATAACTTACGAAATAATTAAATTATTGCAATAAAATGTTTTGGTGTGAACGTTAGAAGGGTGACACTCGTGATTTATTTCACCATTTGAAAATGATTTCAGAAAGCCTTATTGTCTATGGAGTGTCGTCATACGTTATGCATAACGACGACACTGTTCTTTCGCTTTTCGAGTGTACATCGTGACGTCGTGACAGTCGTGAACCGAGGGTAGTTTCGAATCATGTCATCTCTATCTACGGTAAGTTTATCTTCGTTTATTAATTTTAAGTCATTATTTTATCTGAATATTCGTTAAATTTGCGTCTATTTTTAGGCATGTTTCGTACATAAGAAGGTTTCTAAAAAGAAAAGTAGGAGCTCGCGCGCAAGTAAGTCAGAATTTTGATATGGCAGGATTACATGTGCATGTATGCGCGTGCACGTGCTTATGTTTAGGATGCCATGTTATTTTGCACCATATAGTGTCATTAATTACTAATTTAAGCTTGTGCGCCAATTTCCAGGTCCAAAAAAGCCTGTTAAATTTAGAAATGGCTCTTCAGACAAGCGAACTGAACGTCTGGATATGTTTGCAACGTTATGGAAAGACGTTTTAGATGCAGTTGAGGTATGTTGTACACTTGTACATTCACAATCTATGTTCTGGTTTATTTTAAGACCACATAATGATCTAGATCTTTGGTAAAGACGCAATTTAGCATTTACTTTAAATTCTGCAACACGTACTTTAATTGTTCTTACCAAAAGAAGTGCATGTCATTTGCTCGCAAGTCTCGAATGACAGACGTAGTCTAGTAATCTAGCTTACAGAAAAATCTGTTGATCCACTGCAAGTGGTTTGGTTAAAGAGTAAATTAAAACCACAATATTCATGGTCCAAAGTTTGGAGGCAAGGATGCCTAACGATGCATGTTTTGTTGCCTTAGAGCTGCTTTATCCATTGTATTAATTGGAAGTCAAATGAACACTTTTATCTAACTAAACTGATTCCCCAGTTATTAATGGATAGAAAAAATGCCTGTTTGGGATCAAATTTTGGTAGCCTTTTCGAGAAACTATCATTCTTTTAATGATCTGAATGTAACACAGCATTCATCTTATGTTGTGCAATTGTTTCAGACAGTTCAGTTGAATGTCCATTTTGAAATTCTGAATGACTGCGTACGTTTCGTAGAAAGAGCTAACAAACAATTACTTAAGCACGGAAATCGAGATGGTGAAATTCCAGCAGCTATTCTAATTACTGGTAAGTGATCCCAAGCACACCTAATATAAAAACTGAGATAAATTAGTGAACTAATTTCAATAATGTATTGGTTTTGATCAGGCGTAAACATGCCAGATCATGAGATGGTATTTGCCACATTACAAGAGATGCTGAGGAACTCCATCTCACCATTTGTAGTATCGTTATCCTCTGCCAAAGATGCTGATTCCATCAAAACTATAATTAACAAAGTTGTGGCTACTTTGGTCACAGACGCTCATGTAAGTACGAAAGACGTTATTGCAGTAATTACTGAATCATGCGAGGAAATCATGCTGCATTTTTTTTATAAGATGCAGCAGTTTCCTATTTTAAAAATTATTTCTTTGTTATTGTTGTATTATGGGGCGTTTGTTGCATTTCACAGGTTATCCAGGAAATTCCATTTTCCTACCTCTTTTACCGTATGAAGTGATTATTAAGCACATGTCTAAGTGATACTAATCCGGTGTTAAAATTTTTTGTCAATTTCACTAGGAAGAAAATGATACAATGAAAAAAATGAAATACACAATGCCTAATCTGGTCTCTTGGTATCAAAATGCAACATCTACTGAGGTATAAATATGTTTTCTAAAAGTCTTGTTTGCGAAAATGGTTACCTCAAATAGCGATCAGAAAAAACTACTGTTAATGATTTCAGGATGCCTTATTATCGCCGTACAAAGCCTCATCTCGCAGACCTTTATCTTCACCAAAAAAGAAAAGAAAAGTAGTAAAAGCTGCACGACCAATAATTATAATTTTTGAAGACTTTGAAAGGATGCTACCTAATGTTGCCCAAGATTTTATTTTGATTTGTAGGTAAGTAACATGGCTCTCCGTTTTCTTGGTGCTTCGTCGTATTAAGTATAATGCAGTTTAACCAAAGATTTTTTTCCAATTCCATCTTTCAGTGAATATTCAGTAAAATTGCCTATAATTTTTGTCTTCGGGGTTTCAACTTCTACGATGGCGGTACACAAAGTGGTATCTCAATCATCCTTATCAAAATTAGCATTGGAAACGTTTCAGTCCAGAAGATCCAGCGATTTCCTTAATTGTGTCGTGAACGAGGCACGTGAAGCCCCATTTTAACACGTCAAGAAAAATGCGTCATTTGTGAGAAATAGACATTATCACCAAGTTATATCTTTCTTGTACTGGAATATTCCAATACAATATTCGTGTCATCTCTATCAAAATAACTCCTATCAATAGCTCTTTCATCTAAAATATGTCAGTCGTACATATATAATATTTTCTTTTAAATGTTCAAACTATAAAAATGTACCACGGTACTTTTTGTACCCAAAAAAGATCCCCTGATAAATTTTGTCTTACAAAAGTTAGTGATATTAAACGTGGTCAGAATTGTCATGTTTTTCCTAAAGTTGTTAGAACAGGGCTAAAATTCATGTTTAAATTCCAAATGAATTTGGAAAATTAGAAATGTTGCTTATTGACGTTCTTTTTTTTTTGCATTTACAGGTTTTCATGAATGCGAAATTCCCTTTCAAAGTATCTAGTCGTTTATTCAAATTCTTTGAAGATATCTTCCTTTTTAACGATCTCTCTGTTAAAACCTTTGTGAACGGACTTAAGGTAATTTGCAGCCAAGTTTTGTTTCATTAACAGCCTCTTTTATATTACCCACATGATTACCTTTTTTTCTTTAGTGCTGTCTGCTGGAATATTTTTACGAAAATCCATTTGCTGCATTGTGCTGCGATTCACGTGAGTTGGAGCAACAAATTACCAGTGTGGACGATGAGACCTTAGATGAATTGCGTAAATTAATGTCATTCCGGTCTTACGTGGATAGTTTGCCACTGAAAGAACAGAAAGCCCTTTTATTGGATAATAGCTACTTGAAAGTAAGCATTTTTAAATATTTAATGTAAACTCACAGTTTAATAAACATTCGGTAATTGTGTGGATGTTCAACTAATCTTTTTAATCATTATCGCTAAACTTTTACAGTATGTCGTCTATTGTAAATTTCAGTCATTTTGTTCTCTCGCAGAAAATTTTAAGATCCAAACTTGGCGATCTGTTTGAATATCATGAATGCTTTTTCCCGGTTTTACGTTTTCTTCATTCCTTATGTAAAGACTTGCCAAGAAGCTTGTTGGGAAAACAGGTCAGCCTGGCGAATCCACTAAAACCACTTTTTTACAATTGGATATATCCTACTAAGTAACATTTTATTTTTTATTTTAATATTTCAGCTTCGTGAATCCTATAGCCTGTGCTTAGAAATGGACATTAGCTCTTCGAAAGAGTTTTTGGAATGCTCTAAAATGTTACGGTGGGTTTTTCTGTTAGTTTCCTTTTTTTCATGAATGGCTACTTCAACGAATTCATTGCTAAAACTGGTTGCTTTGCAAAAATATTAACACATTTACCCATTGATTATAAATGTGAATTTCATAATTCCTAGTTATTCCCAAAGAGAATTGACAACTGGTATACAATTTCTGTCTACAATGCAGAATACAAAATTAGAATGTTAAAAAATTTCTTCAAGGCGCGTTTTAATGAGGCCGTTCTATTTTTCACGCAGAATGATGGCGAAAGACGAACTGCGGAACACATTGAAAAACGCCCTGAGTTCGGCATTAGCCTCTTCGGATTCTTGCCCGACCGTTCTGGCCTCGTTGAAAAGTGACCTTGAGATGGTCGTTAATAAAATGGAAGATTTGAAAGGCAAAGCTAAGGAAACCAATGCCATCCAACAGGTGAAATTTCTTTGATTTTTTTAATCTTATGGCAGGATTTTTAAATCTGCTTACTGTCCATTAAGCAAGAATGAAATAGCTAATTGAGTGCATTTCTTTGGTAGAACTTAAAATACGTTTCTAAAACTAAAAGAGCGCCATCAGCGTTCGAATTATGCCGGGACGAATTAGTCGCCGTGGTCGAGTCGTACGTGACGTGAGTGATTTTCCAATTTTTGTTTAAATCAAAATCTTTCCTTATTGTAATTTTAGCAATGCGGGTATGGGATTGTATAGTTAGCCTTTATATAGCAAGGTTTTTGAAATGATGTTTTTCCCTGGCAGTTCCATAGTACGTTTGTGCGTCGAGGTTTGCCAGTATTCGTTCTTTTGCGCTATTTTCTAGCTTCGTGATTGCATAATTTTTTCTTTGAAGAAAATATCTGAGAAATTACCGAAGTTTTGTCTTCCATGAAATTTCCTATATCGACGTGTTGAAAACTGCCAAGAGGGAACTGTCAGGAAGTCACAGGGGATCGCTTCAAACTGCCCTTGAATATCCCAGCTGTTATTTAAAGGTTTTTTTTAACGATTTAATGTTTGTTCAAATGCCACGATGGAATATTTTTTGTCGCAGAAATTAAATATCTGCACTTTAATTTCCTCAGTGCAAGTGCTGCGAATCGTCCGATCGTCATGAAACTGCTGAAACCATGCCAGACATCTGCATCGCTTATAAACTGCACACTGAATATAACCGTTTAATTAATCTTTCCGACTGGCTCCAGGTGCGTGGGCTTGATCACATTCGATTTGACTCCATCAATTTAGAATTTTTCATATGTATCAAATTAGTGTTTGAGGTGCATTAATATAAATCTGACGAATAACTATAAAATCAATATTAAAACTACTTTTGGCAATATATAAAATTTTTGAAAATTTTAACCAAAGTACTTATTTTTAATAATTTTTTTTTCATTTTTAGTCGTTCAATTCCGTAATTTGCCCACCTGATTCCGAATCTGATGATGCAAATACTGATTGCAATATAAACCAGGAGATGATGTATCCTTAAGCCAGCATTTGTGCATTTGAGCCTAACAAAATTACCAATAATTACAGTAATAACAGAAAATAATTTCACAAAGTAAATTGCAGGGCTCCCCATTAAAAGCTCGTTTTAAGGTGTTAAAAAAATTCCTGTTATAAATAATGTTTACTTAAAGTTTTCTAAAAGTAGAATTCTTTCATACTCTTTTCCTTCAATACTCGAAAATTCGTTTAAATTCTCTAATATTTAAAAAAAATGCGTAGAAATACTTCCTTGATATTAGACGTTCTCACGTTTTTTAATTTTGCGGTTTGTTCACAGTTGAAAACAGTTTTGTGTGTGGTGTTTATTGTTTGTAAGACTCTTAATTTTTTGATGATCAAGATGGTCATTTTCTTTAACAGTTTTTTAGAGCGAGGTTTTTTCATTCAGTGGCAGAATTGCAGTTTTTGGGATTTATCAAGCCAGCAGCCCAGAGGAAAACCGATCATGTTGTCAGATACACTTGGTGACAAATCTGTTTTATCATTCGCAGCAAATCAGCTACGTTTTTCTACTAATATATTTTTTATTCATTTTCCTGTAATTTTTAAATAAAGGTTTTCAAAAGACCAGCAGCACCGATCTTAACTCGTTGCTTACTGTATATTTAGAAGAAAACTCCTGCCAACATCTATTGAGTATTTTGTTTTTTAGTGGCATATCCAACGGAGGGCAAGCATTTTCGGCAATCTTTATGCTGCATAATTACCTAACAAGTCTGACGATTTATCTAGAATACAAGGCATTTCTTGAAAACTACTTCAGGACAGTTAAGTGGAATAATGCACTGAAACCCTAGGCTGTGGTCAAGTTTTTTACGTGGATTGTAATTCATGGGCTACATTTTCAATAATTTTATGCTTTAAGTAGTGCAATATCAAATATTATACTTGAGGCGATAAGGTGTAATAAGCAAGCTGTCGACCCATTCTAAATTCAGGGTTGCCACTGACCTGCAAAGTCAGGCAAAACTGAAAAAGTCAGGCAACTTTGTGAAAATTTAAAGGAAAGTCAGGCTGAGGTCAGGCAAAAATTATTATTTGGTGAAATGACTACCTATACCCAGAGGAAGAAGAAATCGAAAGTAAAATCCAGAGCCTGAAGAATGCTTATGTGTAGAATTGCAAAATTTTGTTATTAAACAAGTCAATGTGCATGTTGTCAGATAATTGTGTGCTTAATAAAGAAAAATTACATGCATTATTGACGACTTTTTTGATTTTTTTAAAAAAGGAAGCTATTTAACTTTAATTTTAGTCAGGCAAAGTCATGCAAAAATGAGAATTTTCGAATGTGGTGGCAACCCTGTACATAGAGTACGTACAGTAGCTGGTATAGGGTACAACACTTGCAGCATGAGTATACTGATTTTTAAGGATTTTTAATTGTTTCAGCAGACATCAAGTTAGTTAAAATATATGCATTTTATTACTCTTCAATGCTGTAGATTTAATTAGATTAATGTTGTTTTTTTCTTTGAGACAAATGCTTCTTTTTGTAGAGGCTTAATTGTAAATACATACAGTACATGTATATAGTAGTTACAGTAGCAAGAGAAAATTGAATTAAAAAAACCACAGTAAATAGAGTTTTAGAAATCGTCGTTTAGATGGCGCTCGAGTCGATGACGCAACGACGTCAACAAGAAGAAAGGTTCGTCATGGCTGGTAGTAAACTTGCCTTTGTCCAGACATATTACCTCTTCAAGGGATAAATTTTCATAGTGTAAATTTTCCAAATGTTATAGCAACGAAGTTGAAAGAGTAGAAAAACACTGAAAGAAAATGTCGAGCGAGTCCACGTTGCTGGTAACGTTCAAGAAAAAGGTGAGAATTTCGTTGAAATTTAACGTTCGGGTTGTCATTGATCGATATTGTCAGTGCGACGGGGTCGTTTGAAAAGTTCTTGAGTACCTTTGAAAATTTCTCGAGATTACCTGGCTTGATTTTACTATTAAAAATTAGTTAATGAAGTTATAATTAAATCCAACTAGCCAAATCGAAAATGGTTAACTGACAAGACTGATTTCTACTTAGTGTTTGATTGAGACATAGTACCGAACCCAAGACTGACTCTTTCATGACATGATTAACCATAAACTCCAGGCACTGCTATCAATATATTTTGTAGTGCTTTCGCGGTCAGTGGGTTGGCTCGAATTTTTAAGATTGGCACATATGGCACCTACAGTATTAGAGCCTACATATTGAAATTTTGTGGTTTTGTTATAGAACATTTGAAAGAATTTGGCGCAAGTTTTGAACTTAGCAATTCTTGATGCATTCAAAATTACTCTAAAAAATTAAAATCTCATGTAACATGATTTAGATTTGCTATACATATATAGTTCAACATTTGCTTCAGTTTTGCTATATATATATAATACATAGGCTACTTATTTATGATTCGATCATATCTCCAATTTCAAATTAGATCTCCCTTTTATAAACTTGTACGAAATCCTAAATAGCATGTGCGAAAATGTTTAACATATATATTTTGCACCATATTGACCATACATGTTATTAATTTTTATTATTATTATTTTATTAATTGATTTATGTGGATAAATAATGAAATTTAAAAAAATTGTGAAATTAAACGTATTTCAATTTGTCTGTATAATTTATTTTGGTTTATGTGTAAAAAAACAGTTATAAATTAGAATAGGCTATAGCGAATCAATTATTCCTGCACTTATCATCCTTGTTGTAATAGTTTTCTATAATAAAAGGACTTTGCTGGACAAATCATACCTTCATATCAGAAGGGACGCAACTTAACATATTTAATTAAATTAATACAAGCTTTAATACACAGTAAAAACAAAGTGACAATACTGTCATTTACCCAAAACTGTGGTACTCTCATATATGTATGTCGTTATTTATTGAAAATAGTTCCATAGGGCTTGTTTTTTTTTTTTTCCTTTTTTAAACCGTCTTAAAATCGAAAATAGGCAATATTTGACTTGATTAATTCGCTTATCTAGCAATGCATGCATGTATTTTATAGTTTAGCTATCTTCAGTGTGATTTATATCATTAAATATCCATGAAATTATTTGACTAGATTGAGGAGGCTGTAGCTCTTGTACCAAGCATGGTTCCAGAGGAAAAGTTAAAGGCTGTCCAATTTTGGAACGTGGTCTCTGAGAAGCTTCAGGAGATTGTAAATAATAGTGCTGCAGATATTTCTGCATTAGCCTATGAAATGGAGAAGAAATCAGGAACTATGGCAAGTGGGATTTTATAATTCATTTCTCCCCAAAAAAATATCGGCTACTATGGAAAAATTTCATCAAAATATTTATTGGGTCCTTTCAGCCAAATGGTGATTCTCAGGCAGTTATTGAAGCTCCTAAAGACCCTCATGACTTATTGATCCAGGAAGATCAACCTGAGATTGCTTCATATAAATTAGATATTGAAGACCCATCAGTTCCATCCGTTCCAAAATCTTCGCTAAACTCACTTCCGGAAACTGGCCACCAGGCCCCCATTGCATCATTCCCTTCCTCAGAAGTCACTTTGGAACATACAAATGAACAAGTCCTTCCTCCTCAGTCTTCTACGGAGCATCCAATGCTTGCAGAACTTCTTGATGGACCCATTACTTTGAGAGAACCTCTGTCCCCAGAGGAACCTGTGCCTGACATTGAGAAAAATGTTCTTTCTAAAAGTGCCACAGTCCCACGTCTTAATAAAAAGACCAGAATATCTAATACCGGTAAGAACAATCGCACAATGGCTTTTCTGAAACTGCTTGCCCTATTAATGTGATATTTATTTAACCCACCTATTTTCTTTGATATGTTTAATTTTTAAATACAAATTGTATAAAATCTTATCATTTTTATGCTATGTAGCATATATACATAAAACTTTTGTAAGATAAGATTGACTGTCTGTCCAATTTAAGATCTCTTTTACATTATTTTTGAAGATTCCATGGTACATGTATTTTGAATTCTTCAGGTAAATGGGATGAAAATGATGGCAGCTGGAAAGTAATGATAGGCAAAACGCATATAAGCTTAGGACCTTCTGTTCGGTAAATTTTTTTAAAATTTACATTTGTTTCGATAACTGTTCCCAAAAAACCTTGTACAAATCCATGGTATGTAATTGCTAGACGACAGCCTCCTAGAAGTAAGCGCAGAAAAAAGAATTTTGCTCTTGCACGCACAGACAGCGAGGAATCTGATGGTGAAATGGACAATACTACCATGAAAACAGATCAGGATGGAATAGAAGTTGTTGAAAAAAGTGATGGAGAGAATGAAAATGTGGAAAACGTTTTGGAGGAAAATGGAACCTCGGGAATAATTTTAATGAATGCCAAATCTCTCAAGGGAACAAGCGAAGATGAATGCTTTGAGGAAGAAAGTGGAATGCTAGATGATGAAGTCAAAGATGAACTACCTGATGACGAGGTTGTAACGATACACATATATTTGCCATAATTCAGAATTTATGGAAAAACTTGTTGTTAAATTCATTTCGTTTATTATTTATCAGCAATCTCAAACGAAACCATATAGCTGTACAGAATGCAGAGCTCGATTTTCAACTAAAGGAAATTTAGTTGGTATGATTTGAAATTTATCAATTTATGTTATGATTTATATTCCTTCCCAAACTGGAAGTTTTTAAAAGGATTCCATGAGAAATTTGTTAATTTACATGCTATTTAAAAAGGGAGAAAGAATGTTATTTTAGGAATGAATCTTTGTTGGCATGCTGTCAATGATTATTTTTGCTCATGCCTTCTATCGAGTACACCTATTGAGTTTATCTACTATAATTTGCAGTTCATGTTCGAAGGCATACTGGAGAAAAACCATTTAACTGCTCGCAATGCAAAGCCAAGTTCTCAACCAAAGGCAACCTTAAGAGGCATATTAAAACACACAGTGGAGAAAGGCCCTGGGAGTGTGATCAGTGCGGTGGGCGATTCACAGAAAAGAAAAGCCTGAAGGTCCACATGCGGCGCCACACTGGTGAAAAGCCATATGCGTCAGTTGGTCGTTTTTATCTTTGAATTTTTTTCCGATTAATTGATTGATTAACTCATCTTGTTTTCTGTTTGGTTTGTGGTGTAATTAAGATCGGATTTGTGTTTTAGGTGTACGGTCTGTGGCAAGCAATTTGCGCAAACTGGAATTCTTCAAACACACATGGCAATGCATTTGGATCAAAAGGAACATCTGTGCGAACATTGTGGAAAAAGTTTTAGGCAGAAATCTCAGCTTAGATTGCACATGATGCGCCATGAAGGTGTACGAAAATATCAGTGCCCTTCTTGTGCTTCAAAATTTCTTACTAAGGGTAAAGTTAATCTTTAAGGAGTTTTCATGGATTGGTTAATGGTGCGAATTTAAGGTAACCGACCTTTGATACTGGTATTTTATCTACTAATTTACAGGTGATTTAGAGAGGCATAACCGAACACATACAGGGGAAAGACCATTTATATGTGATATTTGTGGAAAGACTTTTACAAGACAACAATCATTAAATGAACACATGAATAGGTAAGTACTTGATCTAAATCATTGCAGCTATTTATATAACACCAGCATTATTTTGGAGAAATATTCAAATATATGGTCAGACTGTAATTTGAATGTTCAACGTGCTTGTCATGGCCTATTATTAAGAGTCACATACAATGTGGCTTTGACTTAAGATATGTCCCCTGGTTATTTGCAATCAAAAATGTGGTAAAGTTCCTTCTTGTAATGTTATTTTTTTATATTTTAGGCACTATGGTTTAAAACCATATGAATGTAAATATTGTTCTAAGGGCTTTGCAGAAATGTCAGCTTGCTATAAACACATTAAACATCATGAACGTTACGAAGCTGAGCAACTTTCGAATGACAGTGAAGACCGGCAGCGAAATTCACTAACAGCAGTCAGTTGTGATTCTCGTAAATATACCGTGCTAGTGCAAACTGGTGAAACGCTGGACGTTGCTACGTGTAATGAAATATCATTAGTGGAGGGAGATCAGACATCTGCTATCACTGAAGAGGAAGTGACAGAAAACATTGGAGATTTCACAGCCATAAACTTACTTGCCACAGCATCTAGCTTTCAACAGAACTATTAAAATTAGTGAAATCGTGGTTTGCTGGAAGAGAAAGCACCGAAGGTGATACAGCGTAAATATTTCGTCCTCGTCTCCAAGTATTTATACCTCGCACTACAGCATTTGCTTTGATAAAAACCACGCACTCTTTAATGCAACACTTCAGGGGAATTACTGTGGAACTACGGAGTCTTTTACTGCATGTGATAAAATTTTTGGTGAGTATATTTACCATAATTTTGTAAAATATATTTTTGTATTATAAAATCTGATTACTGCTTTATCGAGAGAATGAGTCATTACGTTGCAGAGTAAGCTAAAGATATAGGAAACGCTGTTGTAGGGCACACGCCTTACTTGTGGTTTCGTTTTGCAAATGGCAACATATCTTTTAAACACGATGTAGGCGATAATGAATTTTGTCAAACAAATTTGGCTTTAGTTTCTGGAAAATTATATAAGAGTTCATTGTTTGCTGGGGAAACTGTACCCAATGGTACTGTATCTACTGACAGTAGTGTAATGAATTGAATTGACATGTGATGGCATTGTATTCATTTTGCTTGCCAAGGCATGTTCCATTTTACATTATTCCTATTTTTTTACATTTAAAAAAATAAATGCAAAAATTGACAGGAAAAGATAATGCGACATGTACTGCAGTTGGGTGACAAATTATTCCACATGTACTACCCTAACTGCCTAACAGGAGTAGGGTTTTAGGAAGCACAAGCAAAATTCAGGCTATAAAGCACCCAAACAATGTCTCCTAGTAAGATGGATGAATCTGGAAATGAAACACTAGACAAGCTTAAAGCAAATTCTAAACTGTACAAATCAGCACAATGGAATGGAAACACTTGTGGCCAATTTTTTTAGGAATGGTCCTGGCATTGCCCTAGAAACACTTTGGAAAACCACAAAAACAAAACTCAGAACAGGCGATCCTGCATGCTGCCAAATGTTTTACCATTCAACTACCATGCTTGGTTACCTAACAGTGCAGTATTTTTTTGGGGTGTTGTTATCATTACCGAAATAGTTTATCACTGTCCAAGACCAAGTAAATTGTGTGTTCTTTAGCCAATGACCCATATAGACGCCATATTTACACACACCAATTTATGTCTCAATTTCATATTTCAGATTAACTATCCTCATATAATTCAAACATCTTGGCATCTATTTTTAAATACAATTTAATGAATTTCATTACATTTGTAGTAATAAACACTGGAATATAAATTATATGATGAATGCATTGTCTCTTTCCATTCTGGTGATCAAGTTTCAGGTTTCATGACTCGGAGGTTTTCTTTTTCTTCACGAATATGCGTGTCATGTTCAATTTTTCCCTCGTCATATCAAAAAGTTTCATATTTTTTGAAACTGACTGTGACGCTTGCGCTGATAGAGCGTCATCTGCAGAAAATTAAATTACTGTATAGGTTCACTAAAATTACAGAATGATGTGCCATTGCATCAACCATGCGCTCACCATACTTACCGTTGTTATTTGTTGGACCATCGACTGACTTTTCAGGAGGAATTTCTTCGAATAATACTGCTGTACCCAACGTCTTTTCATATTCTCCTTGAAACACGTAATGGCCCAATTTCAAAATTGGGTTTTTGGTTTCTATTCCCTATAAAAAAATATAACGTTGATATACTGTGGGCCTACAGTAGGTGACTAAGGCATTGCACATAGGCTACTAGCTAGCCCTAGCTCTCACCCTAATCTGCTGGGACCATACCCTTTTACTGTCCTATCCTTTCGATGATGGTTTACTTACCAATATTTTGCATTTTCCTTCACATGTATGTAAAAAGTCATTGTCAATGATTCCAGACAACTCGACAAGGACTAAATGTTCTTCGTAATCGTCGTCCATGAGGCACAGTTGACAAACGCTGTAGACAGGCCCACGGTCTTCCGTATCACGTGTTCCGTATACTGTGCCCACGGTGGACAGGCCTGAAGAAGGTCTGTGAAGCGCCGTACCCACAAAAGCTATAATGGCGGCAAGTTTAAAAATTTACATTTTTTACAATTTTGTCAAATTGCATGTGTTTTTAAAATGTTTTACATGTAATTGAATATTTATTTAAGCTGAGAATAACCAAATGACCTATCACAGGGTTCCCACAGAAATTTCAATTTCAACTTCCCTGACTTTTCCAGGTTTGAAAGAAAATTTCCCTGACCTATGACAACGTGAAAAATTGACATATTTTCCAAAAT
>JAQGAO010000239.1:0-41175 GCA_034697705.1 Ommatoiulus sabulosus | reverse complement strand
AAGCCAAATCCCTTTTATTTTTAGTTGAAATAGCTGGACTACTGCTACGAGCAGGCCTCAACGAGGTACCCTAATGTTATTAATTAATTTTCTTAAGGTTGAGGCCAAAAAACGCACCGTTTGGTGAGCAGGATCCTCGTGCTGATGAGTTGACATAATAGAAAGTTGACATAATAGAGGTTCTACTGTATATCTTTTCAGACATGAAAACGCACTGTATAAATTTCCATTGTACTACACACATTTATGTAAAAAAACACATTTTCAAAATTTAGACTTCTTAGTAGAAATGTTACTACTGATCCTTGTCTTGTTAACAACTTATCGTGCTCGTGCAAGCTTGATTATATTGACAAATAATGATCTGCTTTGGTCTTTCAAATAGTATTGTATCATTGTTCATATGATTTAAAAAGATACATTGCAAATATTAAATTTCGCAGTTATTTTTATTTTGATATAATTTAACTATATTTAACAAAAATATGTATTGTGATACGGTTTTCTAAATATATTGGAATAAGCACTAACCAAAACCTATATTGTAAATACATATTATATAATCTTTTCAAATATACATTTGATTTTGCATTGTTGAATAATGCTTTTTTAAATGCATTGCTGAATATAGTATCTTATGAAATACCATCTCAATAATGCATTTTTGGATATTTTGAAATAAATTGTAAAATATATTTATATTACTTATGAAAATGTATTTAAAAAACTTGCATTGCTACTAACAAGACTAAATTTTGAAAATGTATATTTTACATTAATTTGTAACAGCATTTACTTAGTACATTGGCAATTTAATTTAATGTTATTTTGAAATATCTTATGAAATACCACCTCAAGAATTCATTTTTTGAATATTTTTATATAGATTTTAACATTTTTATTAAAAAAAAAAATGCATTGATGAAAATATATTTCTAACGCTTTTTTTCGATATCGGTCGAATCTAAGTCTTGTAAGCTAGTCTCCGGTACAGATTTAAAGAGAACAAGATCTAAAGTTCTTTACATCTTCAGTACATGCCTTCTCTTATCAACATAACAATTAGTGAAATTGAAAGGCAACCTTAAATGATAGTAAACAGTCAAATTTGTAAGAGAAACTCGGCTACTGAGAACAATTACTTTCAAAGAATGACGTCACAAATCCATCACAATCAGCACTCAAGAGGGGAAAAAAGAAAGAGGGAAAAAGCAGAGAATGGATCTTTCGGATCCATTAAATTTAAACAACTCCGACAAATGAAGGGAATCCTGATGCCCATGAATATTCAACGAAGCGAAAATAAAACATGAGAAGGAACGAATGGCAGCCATGCAAACAATGCTACCATAAAAGATAATCGTAAAACACGATCCAAGAGATCGTCGAAGTGCCAAAAACCTCAACGTTTAAATCATACGTGGTTTAAATCTACCTGTTGAAAATAATTCGTATTGAAAGGTCAATCACAACGAAACAGTCAAATTTCCATCTGTGACATTATTTATTTGTTTTAAAACGTGGCATGGAAACTATACTTCATACTTTTGATAACATATGCGTAAAAGCTCGAGTTAAATCATGCGAGAGAATTAACTCCTTACATTTGGATTCAATGCTTCGACTAATACGATTAAATAAGTGGCAACTCAGACTGTAGAAATTTATTTGCTGTTCATATCTAAATTCGGAGCATTTGTTGAACATTGCAGATGTCACAAACTATGAATACGTACATCCTTCATAATGAGTAAAATAATTATTTTTTCAGTGGTAAAACTAAACATCGACCTCATCTAGAGAAAAGTATCTTGTGATACATTTAAAATACATTTCTGACATGCAAAATACATTTTCGACAGGCAAAATATATTTACAAAGTCATTTACTATAATATTTTTTTTTGAAAAAAATACAATAAATTTATGTTTTTTGATATTTATTTGAATGAAAATATATTTTATAAGATAGCTTATAGCCATACACTACAAATCCATTTAGGTAAATATAGTGAGCAATGCATTTAAAAGAAGCTTATTTAAAAATGCATTATGAAAAAATTTACATGTATTTTTAAAAAGATTATAAAATATGAATTTACAAATAGGTTTTGATTAGTGATTATTCCAATGCATTTAGAAAACCGTATCACGTAAATACGTTAAATATAAAGACGTCAAATATATATTTTTATTAAACTTACTTAAATTATATTAAAATCAGACGTAACATTTATACTAACAAGTCTGAAGTTTGAAAACATGTTTTTACATGAATTTTTAACAGCATTTGTAAATACAGGGTGAGTTTTACAACCAGTTCCATGTTTTTATTTTGATTGTGTTAAAGGTAAAAATCTGAGTTTGTGGTATTATGGTAAGATAGGTGGGCTCTTTCAAATGAGATTATTTCCAGTGACCTTGGAATGTAAATTCAAGGTCATTGCGTTACCATCTTTTAAACCATAATAGTTAGAGCAACATGTTCAATTAGAAAGTTATAGGGCATCGTGAAGTTAGTTTAATGGGTTAATTTACGAAACTCCATTATCAATATTCGCTTTCCAAAAATTTTTTAGTTTCTTGACTGTTTGCTATCCTGCAAAGCAGAAGTGCAATGCAGGAAAGCTCGTACTATAATATTCGGGGCAGGGCCAATTCAAGATTAAGCATTGAAACTTAAGGAATAAACACTGAATAGTGCAATACCTTGACCCCATACGATGTTCTTCACATGAATGTAATTAGAAAAGTTGCCATTTCGTAATTCACCCAGTTTCAATGCTTAATCTGTGAATTGGCCCTGTGCAGTCCTGCATTGCACAGCTGCTGTGCAGGTTAGCAAACATGCAAGAAACCAAAATGTTTTTTGGAAAGCGAATATTGGTAATGGAATTTCGAAAATGCACCCATTAAACTAACTTCACGATGCCCTACAACTTTCTAATTGAACATTTTGCTCTAACTATTACGGTTTAGAAGATGGTAACGCTTGAATTTACATTCCAAGGTGACCGGAAATAAGCTCATTTGAAAGCGCCCACCTATCTTACCATAATACTACAAACTCAGGTACATTTACACGGGGACAAATGTAGTTTAAGTTGCTTCACTGTTTCTGTAACATGTGACGTTACAAAGATGATCTAATGACACAAACGTCATTTGTTTATCATGGCTGCTATAAACGCAGTACATGTAAACAATTTGATCACAGTATACGTAATACCAGTATGCTCACTCCGTGTCTGCACCTTTGATGACCAAAACACTGCAGCGCCGCCCTGTTATTCGCATTAGAAACTCGCCCTCAGCCACGCCTTTCGCTTATAAACGAATCATACTCAACGAGTCACTCGCCTGTTATTGGGTAAAGATACCCACAGGGTAGCACACTAGTGTTCATTGGCTTAGTACGTGTATACGGATATTTAGTTTCACTGGTTGATATGGGCGTGGCATCATTTTCATTTTTAACATTAATGACAGAATCCAGGTGGCGCTAAGAACGCAAAGCCACCTAAAAAGGTCTTGAGTGAGCATACTGTTATTACGTATACTATGATTTGATAGATGATAGGTTACGCGAAACTAAAAGACCACTGTTGTTGCGCAGTAACACGAGCAGCAAGCGTTATCGGATAAAAGCAATTCGCAGACAGGTGACGTCATTAATTTGATTGGCTTCAAGATTGTGGGCTCGATGCAGTTGATTCTACAGGCGTCATTTGATAATAATTTAATCAACGCGAGCTTCTGGTGAAATCGATTTACGATTACGGCATCGCACTGTAATTCATGACACCTTTTGGAAACCTCATCACGTACCGGTAACCAAAATAAAACCTGGATATGGTGTCTCGTAGAAATCCAAGAAGAACTATCCCAGCGCCACGTCTCGGTAGAGCGGATCCCTTGGCAATTACACCGTCGTCGAGGCTTCCGCTCCGTTTCTGATTATTTTGAAGAATTCCAGAGTTCTCATTTTATGCTACTACATTTTGAAACTACAACCAAAAACCATATACGCATGAGTAATCAGGACATAGCCCTGGAAAACCTGGAAAAGTCACGGAAGAGAATGATTTATTTTGAGAGTCAGGGAAATTCAATGTTATTGACGTTGTCACAATCCAAAATTAATGCTACTACGTGGTTAGCTCAAGAACCAATTGCAAACTTTTTTTTTAATTTTCTCAGTTTCTGCAAAATTTTCAAAAGTTTCCTAGGACAAATTTGCGACATTTTCAACGTTTACTGAGTAGGCCTACAAATATTTCAAAAATGTCAACATTTTCCGAAGGCAAATTTGTAAACTTTTCAAAACGTTCTCATGCTAATTTTCTAAACCCTCCTAAGCTAAAATTTGTTTATAAACCTGGAAAAGTCATGGAAATTTGTATAGTCAGGGATTTAAACATGAAATTTCTTGGGGGACCATGATAAAGGTTTGTATTTCTACCTTAGCGGTCTGCGAAATAATTCTCCAATTTTTACCAGTCGACGGAATGTTTTTCCTATTTCCACCGGTCCACGAAATATTTGTCTTATTTTTACCAATCCACGAAATATTTTTTTCCAAATTTTACCAGTTCACGATATATTTCAACAATTTTCCCCGGTCCGCAGCCGGGGTAACGTTAAAGATTGGGAAACAGCGCTTCGTGCATTACATACACGTAATATGCCAAAAAAACGCTTAAAACATGGAAACTTGACGGATAATATAGGACTCAATTCCATTTCGCAGGGCGTGCAACAATTTTTGATCTTGATTTCTTGCATCCAAGTTCGCGAAACTGAAAATTTGTCGAGCTAGATTATAGCGACGCTTTGCACTGTCAACTACAAGCCATGCATTGTCACGCGACTGAAAAATGACTTATGTCACAATTTCGCTGGTCTTTAGGGGGACATTAACTGCAACGAGCCAACTCGAAATTCGATTTACCACGCAAAGTCACACCTGTTACAGCGTAAGCGCTAAAAAACAAAAAAATATCTTTTATTAAGCACGGTGGCGAACAACAATTTGCCGTGTCTAAATAAGTTATCTCAAAGTAAGCTCGATGCAACACGACGTGGTAAGTGTATAATGTAACGGCTTGCCTGTTGGATCTATATTTTCGGGAAAAAAAGGAAAAAGCTTGGGAAAAAATAAACATCATTTAGGACTACCTTCGCCACGTACGTGGGAAAAAAGTCAAACAATCGACGAGGAACTATAAAACCCCGCCACGCTATTTTACCTTCTTTTAAACATCCTGGTTGATAGAAATTCGCCGAATAAATACTTAATTGAGTTTACGCATATAGGCCTATGTCTACATGTATATGCATTATACAGTACACAGGAGCGTAACGACGACGGTGCCAGGGGGTGGGCTGCACCAGGGCGCCGAAAAGTAAAAAACAAATTGTATTTTCGAAGTAAATTTGACTAATTTTTGCGGCAATCCATTGTCACTCATCGGCTGATTTTGTTCAAACATGTTCAATTTTATTTAGAAATTAGCGTTTTGTTGTTGTTGTTTTTTAATTTGAGAATGTTATTTAAAAAAGCGTTTTTTGTTAAAAATTTACGATTAATTTAAAAAAAATTAAAAATTGTATTTATTAATTTGAGAATTTTCAGTCACACATTGTCACACATACGCGAATTTTTTTCATAAAATGTGCGGTTTTTATTTAAACACTTATGAATTGTCAGTATAAATATTTGCGAATTGTCACACAAGTGCGAATTTTGTTCAAAAATGTGTGGGTTTTCATTTCAAATAGAAAATTTGCCAGAAAGTTTGCGAATTAACACACATGTGCGAATCTTGTTCAAAAATGTGCGGGTTTTTATTTCAAGAATTTGAGAATTTTCTTAAAAATGTGCAAATTGTCAGTGCAAATATTTGCGAATTATCACACATGTGCGGGGTTTAAAAATTGAATTAAAAATTGAGCATTTTATTTAAAATTTATGAATTGTCATTGTATATAGTTGCGAATTGTCACACGTATGAGAATTTTGTTCAAAAATGTGCGGGTTTTTATTTCAAAAATGTGAGCATTTTATTTAAAAATTATCGATTTTGTTTCATAAATTTGCGAATTTATTTTTTCAAAAGGTGTTCAAATTAAAAAAAAATCGAAACTTCAAATTTTGAGAACGGGAAGGGGGGGAGGGGGAAGGCACAACAAGACACGGTAGGGCACTAGAAAATTGAAAAACCAACTTGTACGAGGAGTGTCGACGGGTAATTACTGGTCACCTGTCCTTATCGTTATTTAGCTTAGCTTTTGGACATGAGTTTACATTCAGATTCCTCACACGTGTGGCTCGAGGCTCTTCCATGGTAAAGAAATGGAACGTCCAACCCTTAGCTTTTTTGAAGCAAATGTTATCTCAGAATCATGTCTCTCATGAACCTGGAGGAATCCTCATTTCAATAGTAGCCAAAGATATATATACCGTGACAAATAGGTCGTACAATAATTATCTCAATGAGCCTCACATAGACGACATGAGGTTCCTCTTTGGAATGCAGAGGTCGCGCCCTCTATCGTGCACTCGCCATTCGTCCGTGCATGGTCGTGATTAAGGAAACCAGTTTTACGATTGTTCCAAGAACCATGAAAAAACCAGAAACCTGCAGAGTTCTTACAACGATATGTGGGTGGAGAGGAATGACAATGAACGCGTGCAGGAAAACCACGAGTGTGGCCAATGGACGCCATGGCTGCAATCTGGAGCTCACGTCCTCCGAATGACCAGGCAGCGAGGCCATCAAACCAAGCTCCTCACAGAGGTTACTGGCCCATCGAGAAGGTTTATGTCGGATCATTTTTTTTTCCAGACGAAGTCGGGTTAGACTCCATTGACCAACATCAACATCGTGGAAATGCATTTACGACGTTCTTGCATTTGTCGTGAAAAACTGGAGAGGATTTTTCTGGAAAACGTCCACGCTCGGGAAGCCAACAACAACAAATACTGCGCAATAAATTCTGAAAAAGAGTCATCATATCCGGTTGCGTGTGCTTGAAGAAAGGGGTGGAGGGGGAATTTTGAACCCATACCTCCAAATGGGTGCACTCAGACAAATGGTCTGCGTGGCAGTCGAAGTTCCTCGTGACTTTGCAAGGAGAAAATAGGGACATTTATAGACGTGTATTGTTATATCCTCTTACAACGTATTAAGTCGCGTTATACAAATTCTCAATTCCATATTAGGATAGCGTAACGACGAGGGTGTTAGGAGGAGGGCTGCTACCGGGCGCTGAGCTATAGGGTAGGGGGGCGCAAAAATGTTAAATAATGTTGTATTTTTCAATTTAAATTTACCGAATTTCTGCGACAATCCAATGTCACTTATCTGCTAATTTTGTCCAAACATGTGCGAAGTTTATTTCAAAAAATGCGATTTTTTTAAAAAAAAAAATTTACCACTTGTTTACCAAAAATGAGTGATTTGTTTTCCAAAAATAGCGTGGCTTTTTATTTTAACAAATATTGCGATTTTTTTTTATCGTAACTTTTGCGATATTTTTTTTTCAATCTGCTTTTTTATTAAATTTGGCATTTTTTGTTTTAAATTTGCGATTTATTTCAATTTGTTGAATTTGCGAATTTCATTTTCAAAAACTTGCGATTGTTTTTATTTTAAAACATTCCATTTTTAACAATTTTCAAATTCCAATAAACTGCGAAATTTCCAAAGAAAACATTTGCTAATTTTTTCAAATTACATTTGCGATTGTTTCTTTTTTTTATAATCCATTTTTAAAAAATGTTGAAATTCCAAAAAACTGCAAAATTTTCCCATTTTTCAAACTTGAGGACGAAGAGGGGAGGATGGGAAGGGGGGTGGGGGTATAAGAGCGTTATACTGAATATTAGCAGTAATTTATGTGCAGCGAATTTTGACCATCTGTAGTCTTCCAGTTTTAATGCGGATAGAGAAAGCGAGCAGTTAAATTAGCGTAAAGTGGCTTCGTTATAGAGCTCGAACTAAGAAAACTGCAAACATGTAAGCTGAATAAATCTCAACAAAGCTAAGCGTATAACCAATTTCCATCTTTGTTTTTCAACGCATCGCCGTTGATATTTATCCATGACGCGTAAGACGGAGCGCATCAATCGAAATATAAGAGGGGAATTACCGTCTTGGCCCTAAGAATATGGCGCGTGTTTCTAAGACAACAACACGCGTATAATGACAACGTTGATGATCATCGTGAATCTGCTTATCAGCGCTCTTGTTTTGCTTCGACATAAAACGCGGAACATTGCATTTCACACCGAGCATCTATGGAAGAAAACAATAGACGCATAAATGTGGCTTACCATGAAGTGCTTTCAAATAAGCTTTTCCTGCACTGATGAGGCTTCTCGCACCTGGCCCAAATTTATCCAAAATATTCTGTGAGGAAACAAACAAAAGCTTCGATAAACAACAGAGCTGAGACATAAGAACAAGCAAGAATAAAATGAGGTGTTTTTAGGTTTTCGGCCGCAAAATTCTTATCAAATATACTGTATTATCACTCCGTTACTCGCGCTATATCTGAAAGATACACGAAAAATGTTTTAAATAACTCGACCACAGTTTTTGAGTATTTAAGACTGTGGTTTCCTTTATCTGCCTAAATCAAAATCAGTGACATTCATGGGTATTTTGAGATGAATTGCGTCATCAACTGTGGTTGGAATTGGTCTTTTTATCTCTGAGATAAAGCGCGCATTGTGTGAGTTTTCTAAATTTGTACAATTCCTTCGTTATTTCTGATATTAAATTATACCCGTGTAATATACATCATATTGTAGCATTTCTTGCTTAAATGGGTGCAAATCAGAAGTTCTTGAAGATGAATGAGCTAGTAGATACACTTACACGTCAATTTAGCAAATGACGCCATCATCCGAATATTAATGAAAGGCGTCATCCATTAAAACGTCCCATTTTTCGAACATTCAATCGGGCATTTTTTTCAACATTTAACCGGACATTATTTTAACAATTTAATCGGACATTTTTTTTTGAAGATTTAATCGCACAATTTTTTTTAACATTTAATCGGACATTTTTTTCGAAGCTTTAATCGGACATTTTCAGTACATGCAATCGGACATTAATACCGCCATACAAACTCCCATAACTGGGGGGAAGACGCGTTTAGATTGGAAACCGGAAGGAAGTTATTTATTGAAATTACGAAACGTGGCTGCACTGCCAACCGATATTCATGTTGCAAACCGTGCTCATTGTTGTGATATAAGATTAAACGTACATGGAATGATGAACTATAGGTGCACTAGTACATGTTAATAGCGCATTAAGTTTTATGTAAACCTGGTGCAGGATGATATCATTATTGGCAGCCATTGTAAATAATGGATCACTCGGTAATGGAAAGCAGCGCATAGTTTATATTCATCCTTTTTGCAATGAAAACAACCTTTAAAAATTAAACAAAAGCAAAGTGTTGAAGAATGCATGTACTGTAGCTTAAAAAGTTAAAAGTTAAAAGATAGTTCATGGCGATATTTTACATTTAATATTAGATTAATGCCTCATTAGTGGCTTAGTGCCATATGGTTCAGCACAAACTTGAGTTATATCTGGAAATATAATTGCGAGAAATTGCAGGAAAGTTTTTTCACCTAAAACAATTTCCTGTTGCTGCACACAAGGGGCTTTACTTTCAGGATATACCCCTACAGTATATTACAGTATATACCAATGCTATCCACGATTTTGCAAAATCGACACAGAACAATATTCAATATTATGGAAAATTTTTAAAAATATTACAAAATTTGCATGTCAAATTGTTGAAAATTTACAAATTCGTATTCGGAAAATGTGAAAAACTCACCGGGAATTGTTGAAATTTATGAACATTTGTACCGGAAATTGTTGGAAATCTTGCAAATTTATATTATGAAAAGTTTGAAAATTTTACAAATTTGCCCTCGAAAACTGTTGAAAATTTTTGAAAATTTGTACTAGGAAGATTTTAAAAAATTTGCAAATGGGCCCTGGGCCAACCACGTGGAAACATTAATACATTGAATTTCATTAACTTTTCCAGACATTTTCAGGCTCCCTGACGATTCCAGGTTGCTCCAGGTGTGTGGCTCGGATTATGTTATTTTAATATTTATTTTAGGAATTAGCTTTGCTAAAAAAAGCGAAAGCAGAGGCATTGTTCGTAAATCGTCGAAGAAAGCAGACTCACTTTTGCTTTCTTATAGCACGATATTACGCCAAAGTTGGCTGCATCAGAAATGCAAATGTAGTTATTTACATAAATTCATTTATCACGGTATCATGTTCTTTCTGACAGGATTTATTCTTCCTTAAATTCTTAGCAGTGTGTTCACCTTTTTTTATTTGCACATTTTATTATAATAAAAGTAAGCATTTTTCGAGGGCACTCGCTTTGCAGGTTCAGCAATAAATAAACGAGCAAACTACTCGAGTACAAAATTAGCATTTGAAAAAAATTTGGAGAAGAGCATGCCGGGAAATGTGAAAAAAAAGCGACCGGCAGCCACGAATTTATGACTCAAGAAGGAGGAATGTCAACGCCATCTTGCGGTTTTCAGTGATTAGTGTTGATATAGGGTAATTTGAGGAAGTCTGTGGTAGTCAACTAAGATTAATGAAGTACCGCATGGATTCACTAATTTGTAAGTGTCAAAAATACGCTCCTGACCTCCCAAAAAACTACTAATAACCAGAAAATCTGTCTTTCACCAACTTTAGGGAGTTGCCGGAGTTCCTAAAAATATCTTCGCGGTTTTGACACAAAACAGAAACCCGGCCACGTGATGGAATTTCAAGATATAGTGCGTGTCAAACTGGCAAGAAGAAGATCATAGTCAATTTGTTTGTATACAACTAGGCTCGTATGAAGATACAGTCGATTAGACATCTACGCAGCATTTCCTCGTTTAGGGGCAGTCCATAAATGGCGTTAAGCGTTTGTTAGTCGATCCTTCCTAAGCTCAATGGAAATTGATTTCTTGTTTAAGGTACCCCCCCCCCCTCGTCCGATGATCGACCCCCGTCCTAACAGGAAAAAAAAAAAAAAATAGAAGTCCACCCGTCCCTCTCAAAAACAGTCCCGCGCAGGTGCGCATGCGTAGAAAACATTGTTAGCACGATGCGAGGTCATGCGAAGATTGGAGTGAGAAACGCAATCTGACACGAAGTTACAGGATTATCAACGGAAAATTTAAAAGACAATGCTATCAAAATTATGGATACTCAGACAGAAGCTTTACGAATCGTATTTTGGCAGCCATGAAGTCACGTGTGATAAATCTACAATCTCATTGGTTTAAAAAAGCACTCGAGGTTATGGTGTTTTTAAATCAATGAATCCATTGTACATAATTTTACAAGAATGATTTAACAATTCGTTAAGCATCTTCCTGAGTACCCTTATTACCACGTTCCTCGCTTACATGTACAGTATATGTACAGTCGACTCAGGATTTTAAAGACGTGCAGGGATCCCAAAAACGTTATTAAAAATAGCAAGTTCCTAAATTGGAATGATATTAAAAAACGAGAAATGCAATTTGCACTCAGTATTATAATATTATGTTTGAGTTTCCAAAAATAAGTTTAGTCCGTAATTCGGAGAATAACGTTCGTGAAAACTTTGTTTTCATAAATGGCAAAATAAAACATGTACTAAATGAGGGGAAAAAAATATTCCGCCCGCCCCTTAAAATTTCAAAATTTGGTATAACAATATTTTAAAAATATAAAACTTGTCCTGTCTGCCCCACTACTGGGCTATTTGTAGGACGTTAAACAAGGAATAAATTTCCAATGGATTTAGGGGAAGACCATAAATGGTCCTTGAGCTATCCCCTGAAAAAATGGATCAGAGTCACGTGATGTCATGACGACATCACGTGATCTACTTTGGTAAAATGTAATAAAACTCGCTATAACACATCCTATAAGCGCGTTACATTTAAGGGTTTATAGGCAACCTTTGGGTGCTCTTTTCGGGTCTAATACCCGGCCATAAATTCCTCCCGTAAAATATTATCGGTTTTGGTTAAAAACAGGTCTACTACCATGCTGTAAAAATGCACGCAATATCGTTTTTGTCAACAAAAAATAATAAAATAAAGTCGAGGCAATTTTCAGATATGGATAGAAAACTGGCAATATTGCGCATCAACGTATACGAAAGATTATTTTTACTGTTGTTCTACGAATCGATATTTGCAGAATTCTATACTATTCAATGCTATCACGAGGAATTTCTCAATTAGGCCAATAGAATACCTCGGTGGCCTCCCCAATTTTATTGTTATTGTTGTTTGCTTTTTACAATGTAGAGCTGCAGACGTGTGTCATAACATCTCCACAAATCAGTTTTCTGAATTTGCCTTTTGGGATGGGGCACTTGTTTGGGACAATGTCGTGTTAAACTTTAAAACAAACTTGCGAAAGCGACTGACGCCTGATTCCCACGGGGCTGGCAATGCACCAAAAACTGAAAATCGTCTGCACAAGCTGCTGCAGACTTGCTGAATGCATGTTCACACTACATGGGCAGAATTTCAGGAGCATGCAGGAAAAGTAAAGGCGCTCAGGCTACTTACCTAGAGCAGCATGTTCCAAATTGAAGTGTGCATGTTTTGTGTTGTCATGTTTTGTGATTGAAGTGTGCATGTTTTCTTTCCAATCCCTGAGGACTGGAAAGATATCCCTCTGGCCGACGTACTGGGATTGGGAAATCCAGGGGGTGACAATTGTTACACCCCACTGGTTAAACAAAGACTAGTGACATGGCCATGGCGGCTCCACCAAGCGTCTTAACCCGGGCAAGGATAGCCCCTGAGTGGCACATCGGTGCTCACTGGTTAATTATATAGCCCTCCGTTTGAAAGGATTAAAAACATCTAATCTAGTCTGCAAGCAGAGGAAGTTCGACCAGGATAAACGTAAAAAAAACTAGCAGAAATTCTGGTGAGCAGTGAGCAGCAGCTTTACATGCCGAGAGCAGCATGTTTCAAATTGAAGTTCGCATGCTTTGCAGCAAACGGAAGAAGTTTAACCAGAATAAATTTAAAAAATCCAACAGAAATTCTGGTGAGCTGCAGCGCAACCTACCGAGAGTCAGGAATGAGTGACGCGCGAAATTAAAATAAGAGTAGGCCTACATGTATTGTCTATGGGGTGGAAACCTGCATGGCCAATACTAATGACTAGATTAATGATGTTCGCAATGTATAGCCATTATTAACGGCGGTACACATAACCATGCCCCAAGCCCAGTGGTCTGACTTAACGACCCCTCTGCCAAATGGTACTTTGTACTGACTGCAGGGTAAAGAATTGAATTGAATAATGATGACAACATCCGGATTTTCATCATTATCAACCATCATTCCACACCTTTTCACCCTTTCACCTTTGTCATGACCTTCTGACATTAAGAATGATGTACACTGTACTCTCTGTATGAGAGTATACAGTTCGCTTTACATTTTCTCGCGCTCATGACGTGCACGTTGATACGCAACTCACAGCTTCTCAATTCTACGAACTGGCGTTTCGCATCGCTGCAGCATCTTCTTCATCGAAAATGACAATTTGAATATAGTTCGCAGATTCGCAGTCAGCGTCCGCGTTCAATTGTTCGCAGTCGAGCGACAATGCATTAAAACCCATCTATTAGTTCCATCTGGTAAACACGTCTAGCTAAATATTCCGGGCATTTATGCGAATTTCATGGTGAGGCTTATTAACAAATATGGGCCTGTACGAGGAGGGAAGGGGAGGTTATAATGCGCAAAATATACGGCACAACAGCCTGGCGCGGAAAGACTATTTCGTACACTATTAAATCGCAGTTTCTTGAACCTAATAATACAGCAGAAATGCGCATTCGTACCGTTTGGGCTTCGGGTTGCGGGGGTAAATAGCCAGAAATCATAATGCCACCCAATTGTTTCGCTGGTGTTCCTGCATGGAAAACATTAAGCTATTCAACGAAATTTATACGGTACGATGCGAATGAACACCATAAAGCCATTTCCAGACAAATACCGCAACTATTAAAAATAATTTCCTACAAACTGCAACGTTCAACGAAATCCGTGAGCATCGATTGCTTCACGGACACCTCGATGGGAACACGGGTTCACGACACAGATGGCGTTAATTGCTACGAGGAACAGTACAAGTTCTATGTTCTTCCAGATGAAAACATTGCGTCGTCGTAGCTTAGGGCATTGGAAACTGATTTTTTTGTTTAACGTCCCCACCAGTCCCAAAATGAAAAATAAATTTAAAAACGTTCGCCCGTCGCGCTCCTCCTAAAAGCAGTTCCGCGCAGGTGCGCATGCGCAGAAAGCATTCGCACATGGCAAGCGATTTTTGGAGTGAGAAACGCGATCTGACATGAAGTTTAGGGATTATCAACGTAAAATCAAAAAGACAGTACTATCAGCATTAGGGATACTTACGCAGAAGCTTTACGAATCGTATTTTGGCTGCAGCCACTGAATTAAGTCACGTGTGAAAAAACCACTCTCATTGGTTTAAAAAAAATCACTCGAGGTTATCGGTGTTTTTAAAATCAATGAATGCTACGTACATTCGGTTTACACGAGCGATTTCACAAATGCGTTAAGCTCCTGTCTGAGTACCCATATTATCACGTTCCTCGCTTATATGTACAGTCGGTTCGCGGTGTTAACAACGTTTAGGGATCCCAAAAATGATCTTAAAAATAGAAAGTTCCGAAATTAAAATGATGTTAAAAACGTAAATTACAATTTGCACTGACCTTTATAATATGTATAGGTTTGAGTTTCCAAAGATAGCATTAACAACAGCCATTTTCCAACCCATTTTTCCAACCCATTTGGGGAAATTTTCCGTTCCCTAAAGCCGGCCATAGGGTGGGAGCACATTGGCACTTATTCATGTGATTTGTTTACTTATTTTGAACCAGTGTCGCGTAGTGGTATTGCAGACTCATACCACTAGGCGATACTGGTTTTTAAGTTAATGAAATAAGTGTCAACGTGCTCGTACCCATACACGAGGAAAGTTATATCTGGAAATACGGCATGTTCAAAAAGTTCTGTTTTTTTACAATGTGAATTACGAGAAATGAAATGTTATAATTTGTCAATTATAAAATCATATAAAGTCTAATTACTTTCCGTTTGAAATTGGTTAGTAAAATGCTCAGAAATATGCGCTTGACTTTTCGGACACGCCAAAAATTGTCAGGTTTCCAGATATACCTTTCCCCGTGTATGGCCGGCTTAACAAGTATGAAGAGTTCGTAAAAAAAGGGAATATGTAATTCTAGTTCGTAACCCGGAGCAAAACGTTCGGGAAAACTTTGTTTTAGTAAATGGCGAAATAAAGCACTAAATAAATGCAAAAATTTAAAAATTTGGTTTAACAACATTTAAAAAATTTAAAAGTCCTGTCCGCCCCACTACTGAGCTTTTTTTTATATATATGGGTATCAATTTCCAACGGCCTTATCTCAAAATGAAAAATTGAGATAAACACAGTGCAATACAGTACGTACAGTATATGTATATGTCCGTACCCCGAAACAACCGAAATGAATTCAGAAATCAGAACTACGGTCTAAAATCAGTGTTCGGAAAAATAATGAACAGAAACTGTCCGCATTTACTAACACGACTATTTCGGATCCCGTGAGATGCACGAATCGTGCCATCGCAATAAAAATGACGTTGCAATTAACTTCCGAGCATAAAATGCAAATGCATTCCAGAAAGGTGAACATCCCGGTGGTGTTCAATTCAGAACCACACAATTTTCCTTCGGATCAATAGGGGTACTCAGATCCTTTGCAGGAATGCATTCATTGCAACAGTGCTAACACGTTGCTAGAACTACGTCTTTCCCCGACTTAAGGGGGTATAATTATGAAGTTTTGGATGTCCGATTAAATGTCCTGAAAATGTCCGATTAAATCTTCAAAAATATGTCCAATTAAATCTTCAAAAAATGTCCGATTAAAAATAGCACATTTTTCTTAACGATGTCATCAACTGAAAATTCTGACGTCGTCATTCAGAAAATTTTTAGACGGTGACGTCAGTCATTGTTTGTGAATTAATTTAATCGAAGATTTTTAAGGCATCTGATTAAACGTCCGTTTATACATGTAAAGTATGTCTTAGAAAATGTCCGAGTAAATGTACGAAATTATGACCGATTAATTGCCCGAGAAAATACCGATTTTTCGAACATTGTATAAAATGTTCGATTTAATGTTTAAAGAAATGTACGGGGGAAAAAATGTGCGACTAAATATACGATACAATGTCCGATTAAATGTACGAAAAATGTTCTATTAAATGTCCGAAAAATCGTTAATTTTTACTGAATAACGTCATCATTAGTACACATCTGATGATTAATTTATTTAAATGTTTAATGATTGAATCATTCATAAAAATTCAGATGATGACACATTCATAAAAATTCAGATGATGACACATTCAAAGTTAGTCACCTGAAAAGTGATCCCTTCTATACCTGTTCCCTTTCAGGAATAAAGCTCCAGACGTACACTACAGGTAGTTCAATGTTTTAACTATAGGTCTCCGGCGCCTTTTTTTTTTTTTTTTTTTTTTTTAATCAGCTGGCATGTCCATCTTACCCACGTGACCTCACGATTCGCAAAGCTTCTGACTGAGTACCCGTAAATTCCGTAATACACGGCGCAGCGTTGGCAATTCATTAAAAAAGTTGTTAAACTAGAAACATCTCTCCAGATAATTCCTACAAAGTATCTAAATGCGGTCGGTGGTTAACCAGCAGATTGAAACATTCGTGTAAACATCACGCTGAAAAAGGATATTCAACCCTTTCATTCAACAGATGGCAGCAGCGCGAGTCGCAGCAGTAGGTCTACGCCTGCATTCCAGCGCAGTCGGTTCTCGAGAATTTTCATACCAATTTCATGAAAATCATATACACCTGTTAAGTGGCAAGAACACGTTGACGTTCCCTTACCACCGCAAAATTGGGTAAATACAGGGTGTTAAAAAGACATCGGAGCACAGCTATGCTATTCTACAATTTTTAACGTAGAACTACATGTGCGTGTATTGTACATCTGAGACTGCGTAGTAAATGACGCCGTTACCTGAATTTAACGAATGGCGTCATCAGAAATTAAGGAATAGCGTCATCATCCAAGTTTCATATGCGACGTCATCATCAATTTTTAATGAGCGACGCCATTATCAGAACTTTCATTAATAGCATCATTAGAACTTTTATGAATGACGTGTTCATCAGAATTTTTATGAAAGACGTGCATGATCATCAGAATTTAAGGAATAACGTAATCAAAATTTTAATGAACGACGTCATCAGAACTTTTATGAACGACGTCTTCGGTCTTCCGAACGTTTATGAATGACGCCATCAGTATTTTAATGAATGATGTCATTCATTAAAAATATCTCATTTTTCGTACAAAAATCGGATCCCCTTATGTCGGGGAAAAACGTAGTTCTACGTCAAATCTAATACGTGTACTGTCGCGAATGGTTCAGTCAGTCAATAATGTACTGTGCTTTGTTTCTTTGGGTATTTTCTGAAAATCAGTTGACACCCCATTTTTTGGTTAACGGTTTGGCGGAGGATTAATTACTCGCTATGCCATGGATTACGATATGACCCGTTCTACATAAAGTTGCTAAGAGCTCGAATAAAGCCAGAGCCGATGTGATTGCCTAGTCCTATCAAATAAAATCCCGAAATCTCATTAAATATTTAGCCCGTAATCATAAAGCAATAAAAAAAAACAGGAATAATCTCACAAATCTGCACGAATCGATCTGGTGGACTCGGTTTTAATGCATGCACAATAGAGCTAAAACCAGTTGGAGCAATAACAATTAATGTCGATTTCTCTTTTAAAATGTTACGTTAATTGGCTCGCCAATTTATTATTCTATACAATACGTTGCTTAAGGCAAACACTAATTTACTTCTTTATTAGATTGGGTTTTGTAAGGTAAAATCGGCTAATACGAAGTTTGAATACTAGCTGGCGTCACCTTGCATCTATAAGTCCACCCGTCACCCCCAAAAATAGTCCGGCGAAGGCGCGCATGCGTAGAAAGCATTGTTCTCACATGGCATGCGTAGCTTAGAATGAGAAAATCAAAACGACATGAAGTTGAAGGATTTTTAACGTAAAATCTAAAAGAAAGTGCTATGAACATTAGAGATACTCAGACAGAAGCTTTACGAATCGTATTTTGGTAGCCACAAAGTCACGTGTGAAAAATCTACCCTCTCATTGGTTTAAAAAAAATCAATCGATCTGATTTGTGTTTTAAATCAATGACTACATTGTACATTCGTTTTACACGAGTGATTTCGCAATGCGTTAAGCTTCTGTCTGAGTACCCTTATTATCACGTTCCTCGCTTATTATCGCGACTGGCAGTTTTAAAGACTTGTAGGGATCCCAAAAAAGTTCTTAAAAAATAAAAGGTTCCTAAATTGGAATGGTATATTGAAAACGACAAATGCAATTTGAACTCACCTTTGTAATGTTTCGAGTTGCTAAAAATATCTCTACAACTATTTTCCAACCCATTTGGGGAAATTCTTCGTTATAAACAAAAAACTAACAAATATCCCCCTGTATGAGGAATTGAGTTCGTAAAAAAGGAATATGTAATTTAGTTCGTAACTCAGAGCAAAACGTTCGTGAAAACTATTTTTCGTAAATGGCGAAATAAAGCACTTAATAAATGCCAAAAAAATTTCCGCACGCACCTTAAAATTTAAAAATTTGGTTAAACAATTTTCAATCGATTTTGCAAACGTGGCTTCACGACTGCCAAAACTGCCATTCTTCAAGTTTCTATCTGAGTACCCCAATTAAAACCAATGGATGATATAGGGTGGGAGCACATTGAGACTTTTAAATTAAGAAATTTACTTACCGACCACTGGCGCCACCCAGCGGGCTAACAAATGCTGATTGAAAACGCATTAGCGCTTGTTAGCGTGGCGCCAGTGGTCGGTAAGTAAATTTCTTAATTTAAAAGTCTCAATGTGCTCCCACCCTAATGGTAATTAAATATTTAGATTCTCAAACGTCTAAACTTGTGACCTGCCCTTGGTCACCTATTATGTAAATTTTATTTACGCGCATGTATTCCGCCGCCTGGATTGCACAATGTTGCGTCTCACTAACCATCGTAGTGGTTTATCCGAGGTTATGAGGGAGACTCGACCCCGGTGCTTGCTTGGGGCTAACCAGCTCCCGTCGTGTTTTGTGTGTGAGGTGGAGGATTTCGGGGCCTGTTGGGCGAACGACGGACGTTTGCAGCTCACTTAAATTATTTTATTATTTATTCGTGTATGGATATTGTGGTTATGCCATTTGTTACGTTCGTCATTAAACGTCCTGCCGCCACGCGTTTAAGCATATTTCAGGATCCACCGGTTGCAGTGCGGTAACCTGTGGTGCCTAATTCATGCGTTTTCAACTTTCATCGTGTTATACTTCCGGACGTTTACGAAAGCAGTTCCTTGTTCGTCACCATCAACGTCGGACATTTAGTATCAACTATTTTGTGAGTCATTATGATCGTTCCGAATTCGTCTTTGTTGTTTCTCTTGACCACCTCGCCATGCTTGTATATATTATATGGCTTTTAACGCGCCTTATTGCGCACATTTATGAGCGCATTATGCTCGATTGTTTGGAGGATCATTACAGTAAAACCTGGAAAAGTGACCACCTTTGAGTTTGTCTTTTCTAGTGTACAATTGCTGCATAAAAATTCTATGTATAGTGACCAGTGACCACTTGTCTATTGTGTACAGGGACCAGTGAATGTTGTCTTTTTTGCAAATTTTACATTGTCAATGTACCTTATAAAGTGACCAGATAACAGATGAGTGACATTACATCTTTCTATAACCCATGGACACGATGATTCTGTACTTTTTTGATTTTGTGGTTTTTTACTACATTTATTACAGTCTACACGTATAAGTACAGTGTGCATGTTCATTATTTTAATGTAATTCACGCATTCTCTGTATAGTGACCACCTGTGTGCAGTGACCGACATAACATTTTTTTTGGTGGTCACTCTTAACAGGTTTTACTGTACTTACATTTTAAACTCATTTCCCTAT
Organism: Ommatoiulus sabulosus; assembly: GCA_034697705.1. Lineage (NCBI taxonomy): Eukaryota > Metazoa > Arthropoda > Diplopoda > Julida > Julidae > Ommatoiulus > Ommatoiulus sabulosus. The sequence continues at coordinate 20,969 of JAQGAO010000239.1, read as the reverse complement.
TTTGATTAATGTGCGATCAATAAACTTGTTTCACGAGGCACCATTGCAATTTTGTTTGTGACTGCGTTTATTCTATGGGGAACGGAACCTTTCAGTCTAATGTGCAAATCGAGATTTCGATCAGGGAATGTTGATAGGGCATTTTCCAAGTTGTTGTCAGTACAGTAAATTATAGCAGCTAAGTTATGCGTTTTTAACATAACTATATATGTGAATGTATGGTATGTGAAGTTTACGTGGCATTAAGAGCTTGGAAAGGATTTAGTTTATTTTACTGTCCGTAGGTCGGACAGTAAAATATATAAAAAGTGACCGGTACTTTGTTTAGCACAACTAAATAAAGAATGTGTTATTTTTTTAGTAAGCTTGCATGCTGTTAGTACCGCACACTAGTCCATGCTGGGTATCCACATGTACACTGGAATCTCTCATGGCATAGGTCAGGATGACAGGATTGGGGTTAATTCTGTTAATCATGTCGCCTCCTTAACAAATAAGATGGTTGGAAAAAAGGAGAAAAAAGAAAGTAAGCTCAGGTTAGTAGAAGCTGTGGATTACAAAAGCTTTATTGGAGTGAAGCCTTGCCGTATTACTATACTTAGGCCTAATTATAGATCCGGATGACCGAGTGGGGTTTTCCTTACCTTTCATGACTTCACACACTCGGTTGCAGTCTTCGTATTTTGCGAAGTTATTTTGATTGCCTCGGCAGCCACCCCACGAAAACTGATGACACGACCTCCTGGCTGTGTCGAAATACCATCTCGGATAGTGGCCCCTGCACAGCCCTTCATCTCTTGGCAGATTACAGATCTCTGTATTGGAAATTACAAAAAAATATACTTAAAACTCACTTAAAAACAAAATAAACTCCAAAAGCTCGACAGCACAGCATAACGCTGAAGCTCGTAGTGATTGCCATATTTCAAGGGTGTGCATCAGCACGTTGTGATCCCAAATATGTCCATGGGGGGTAAAAGAATTTGTACAAAATAAACGTTTAATAAATCTACTAACCAATGCTGGTTTAATTTTGGGAATTTTTTAGGTAGACCCTCGTATTATTGTAATTTCTTATTGTTGCATATGGCGCAATACTCGAACATCTTAAATCTCGTTTAATTCAAACAAGATTATAAACAATGCAATGTCAGATATTGTGATGTCAGTCCTGGATTGAGAAATTGTCCTGTTTTTCTGCAGACTTAGGACATTTGCTTACCCATTGCTTCCTTGATATCAAAGTTGCAGTCTGCCTTCTTTGCCATGCATGGTTCTTGTTGCACTAATTCCAGCTTGCATATGGCCGTCGCTTGAGGGTCCGTGAAAATCCTGGTGCGGACTTTCATTCCCTTGCCACACGTGACCATGCAAGGTGACCACTCGGACCATGGGGTTACAGCGCATTTTGGATCGAACTGAGCAAGGAAAACATTCACGATATAGCTTAAGTTATCATCCAACTAAGCAATGCAACTTCGATGGTAAAAACAGTATAAAATTTATGTTTTAGACAAAGGAAATTGCGAAGTTTATTTTTCTAAATTACAATATCCCCCTCCCTCATAAATTGGAGCGTTTTTTTAAATTTAAAAAGGTTCCATTTTTTCAACTCGTAGATATGGAAACTATTCAACACTTCCTGTTATCGTACCTTTAACAATGCACATGAATTACATGTATACATATTGTACATAGAATTATTTAATTTGCCAAGAATTTAAAAAATGTTGGATGAAATACTACAGTATTTCGTATTCGTTATGGTCACCTTGTTAGAGCATATACGTTTTTAACTACTGCGAGTAAATGTTTTTAATTTGTTAACATATTCAGAAATACATTTATTGTAAGTCTAAATATTTCGCTCAATCTATACCTGGTCGCACTCCTGAACATCTGCCATGCAGCTTTCCCTCTGTACCAATAACTTATGACAAGCTTTTCCAGTTTTTCTATCCAGATATTTCCTATTCCTAGTTCTCGTTCCTTTGCCACAGGTCACGCTACATTCTGACCATTCCTGCCATTCAGTAGTTGCACAATTTTCTTCTACTGGTTCAAATACTTCTCCAGAACTAAAGAACAAATAGGAACAAAATGCATTTGTCGAAAAACCTCAAAAGTAATTGAGTTTGGAATAAAATGTCACTTCGCTTTAAAGCTAATGCCTGACATATGCAGCTAGAAGTAGCATGAATAGCCACATTAGTGACTATTCACAATGGCCCGGACTGTCTTTTTTTGCTGAAATGCTTGGGGCTATTAATGCAGTTTCACGCTGTCATGAACGATAATATATTTGTTTATTTTAAGCCTATGGATGTCGAGTAAACCGCTAACGTGTCAGAATAAGGGAGAAAATATTGACATTTGTCAATAAAAAGTACTGTTTCATGAAGAAACTGATTCAAAGACTTCTTCAATTACTAAAGTATTTCTGGTAATTTATGGAATCATTTGTGGCCTTAATATCAGAACAATGTTGAATATTTTCAAACAATTGAGGGCAATACTTACTCATCCCAACACTTCTTGATGATGCACATTGTCTGTTCCATCAGTGATGTTGTGCACCCTAACATCTTAGCTTTCATAGGCATCATGTAGCTTCTGTTTCGAAATTTGATCCCTCTGCCACAGGTGGTGCTGCAGGGGCTGTAAAGGCCCCATTCGGTCACTTCGCACTCCGCTATTAAGTAAAGTAGGATTTTCACTACATATTTCTTTCAAAATGTGAGCGAGGATTTTCGTGATTTTGTGACTATTCCTTACGCCTGTCATCTATGTACGGCGCTGTGGTGGTGTCATCGATTAGTGTAACGTCTGAATCGCAATCTTTTTCATACAAGCGCTGCCTGGTTAGCGTGAGGAGTGCAACAGGTTTCATGGGTTGGCCGCTTGGATCATAAAATGGAGATTCTTCCTTATTCGGATAAGTGTTCGTGATTCTGCGTATTATTTCCTGTGGCACTGTGGGTAAATCTGGTGACTATAAGATAAATTAGGAGAAATTATTAACGATGGAAGCATGCTCCGTTGTAATTTAATGTTATGCCAACCAAGATGGCTCGATAACCACATCAAGTACATGTAATAAAAATATCGAGAATTTCCAAATGGTTTTCTTATCTCGCTGGGATCTGGGATTAATCATCGCAGTATATTAAAATGGAGAAGTAACGAGTAATTGTGCAGCATTTATTTTAATGTTTTTTTTTAATTCAAATAAATTGGTTTTAAAACTATTTTTGATCATACAACGATAAATTTCATAAACGAATTTCATGAAGAAAAACATTGTCTATAAATATGTACAGTATGTGCATTCATCTGTCAATTGTTTTATGTACGATGATCTATACTTGGGGCTTACTTTTGGAAAATTGTAAGGATCATTACCAGATATGCGATGCCGCTGTCTGTTCCTGCATCCCAAGGGTACAGGTTCATCGTCTTCTGAGTAACCCAAGAGCAATTTTTTAAGCACAGTTCCATTTTGCTGACTCCTACGATCCAGTCAGGGCTCGGACCCATCATAGTAACCAATGACATCACGTGATTTTTGCGATCCACTCTAAACACCGCGAACGTCGATGCGTTCAAATTGGGAAACCATAAACCACGAGCTTTGATGATTGTACGGATTCTGCCGGACTGGAAATCAAATTACGAATTCGATCAATTTCGATGAAATCATATCAGATCGATCCTTAGCATTAGTTTGGTTCAATGTCTCTATAGAAGCCCATGTAAACATTATTCTATACATTGAATAGTGAACACTTATCATCGGCCGCCCCCTATACCTCAGAACTAAATTTAACCGTGTGCATTAAACAATGAAATGAAATGAGAGATGAAAAGGAGCATGAAGTCATTCCTAGTCGAGATGACGTTAATTCAGCTTTAAAAACTAGAAAATTATTTGCCTTTCATAAATTGGACGCCCTAATTTCAAATGATACATAATCGTCCAAAGATGCAGCGGTCGTTAATTTCAGGTTTTTTTTTAAAGTAAATGCGATGAAATACAAGATCGTAGTATTATGTAGTATTTCTATATATTGAACACCTGTCAACATTGAACGAATTTTACCGCCTCGGAGGTGTTCAATGTATACAGGATTCACTGTAGCAGTTTTTATCAGTATCTCCCATTACACCCTTCTAGGTTTCTCATTTTCCACCTTTTGAATCACTGTTCTAGACATTGATCTATGGTTGATTTTTTTAAGTCTTGTCTCAAAGCGTAGAACTTACATGTATTATAAAAATAGATATGGTACCTTTTCCTTCATTTCCGCTTCCAGCGCTCTCGTGGTTCCGGTTTGCGCAACGAGTTTCAGGCCATCTGACGCCATTCCTCCATAATCCCACATTGCGTAATCTGGGCTGTGAGATGCGCCGATGATATCGGAGTAATGAGGCCGGAAGTGGTCTGTAACAGACACGAAATTATAGTTAATCACATTTTCGAGTAATAAGACGTACATCGAATTGCTGTTAACCTCTATTTCAATTCGCTTGGATTTTCATTGGATTTTCATTAGCCGCTGGCATTTTTTTTTTCTGTTCTTCTTTTCTTTTTCTTTCTTGCTTGGCTTTTGTGCACAAGATTGCAGGACTCTTTACAATGATTTAACTTAATTACACCGTTTCTACGAAGCAATGTTTGAAAACAAACTTTGAAATTGTAGTGTAGAAAAAAACCTATAATTTGCAGAAACAGTGGATAGCTGGGAGCAGTTTGTAGCTCGTTTCTTCGTAACATAGGCTGAGAGCAGGGTGAAACTTACCGAACACTAGCGCCAACCAGCCGGCTAAAAAGGCGGCATGCGTTTTAAATGAGTTGGCACTAGGTGACACCTTAGCCGAGCCAGGTTGAACGCTGATAAGTTTATAAGAATGTTTGGAACATTCTTATTGGGAAATCGGGAAGCAGGCTTGTAAGACACAGAGTGGCACACGGATCACTATTGGGCAAAAGTGGAGCCATCGATTGAATGCCGGAAAAGAAAAGCAGGAATGGAGCTGAAATAAGCGACGGGAATGTAAGTTTCACCCTGCTCTCAGCCTATGGATGAGAGCAGGGTAAAGCTTGTTTCTAAAAGTTGATAACCAGTGTCGCTTAGTGGTATGCGTCTGCAATACCACTAGCGACACTGGTTCGAAATCGGTTAGCAAGCGACTGGAATAAGCTTCACCCTGCTCCCACCCATAGGTTATAACGAGGCTGAGGCTGTAATTTGATAATGTTCAGGTTTCACCATTTGCCAAATTGCCAATAGATTAGTTCAGCGCTGATCGAGTCTTACTCTTGCAATTTTCGGCGGGAATTGCGTTTGAGTAATGTTAGTTTCATTTTGTCTCATTCGTCGTTTCAGGGTATAATGTTGTAATTAATAACGGCTTTAGCTTCTCTTTAATCTGGTCATTTGAAGATAATAATGTTAGTCATCCATTTCAAGGTTCGGTATCGATTTACGCAGTTTCTGACTCCCTAATTGTATGACGTACTATTCTCGTCAATTGTGCAGTTTTTCAAGACCTGTACACATTTCTGTTCGAAATAATTTACAAAGTTGGATGCGGTTATTTGTAATCATTTATGGAAAGGAAAGTGGTTATATAAGTAATTTTGCCCATTTAAATTAAAATTTGAAAAACCAACCAAAACTGTTTCTTAATTGCAGTATAATGCACTGCTGGGCTGTTAAGGATTGTTGAAGTGAAGCACAACAACAATTTAAAAATTTTGAGTCAAATTGGATTCTGGTAGAAGTAGCCGTTTGATTCACTCTGTATCTACAATGTAAATTAACTTATCCGTACAATCTACATTTTTATGCAGTATGATTCCCACTGGTATCGAGAACATAGTTACTTCCCCAATTTATCTTTGAGAAGACATTGTGAAAAAAATATTTTAATGTTGTGTAAATGTGTTTTCCATTAACCTTGAGCAAGCGATAAATGATATTGTAATTGAATTGGAAATTCATATTTGAAGAAATTTGAATGGTGGAACTAAAAAGCATCAGATGCGCTAAGGAAAGTAACTGACCTTTAGGAAAATCTTTTGGATGAGTGTGTCTGCTCCAGAGTCCTTGAAAAGTAACTTCATACTTGGCCTCGTCGCAAGCGCAGCACTCTTGGAGTACTTCCGGTTGAGCATCTGGATTGAGTTGCTCTATCCAAATTAAACAAGATGTCATCAGTGACTATAGTCTCAAATTACGACAATCCTCCATTCACTGTTGTTTGGATTGAACACTCCCGATAATGATAAAAGCGAGTCAATGTCAATGACATTGTATCATATCCTGTATAGGAGGCACTGGCCATTAATACGCACCTTCTGGACATATTTCTTTAGTCAATTGCCCATCGTCCATGTACCAAGCATCGCGAGATTCCATGACCATGGCTCTGAAAATAAAAAGCAGGGTTTTTGCCATTGATCTAAAGGGAAATTTAAACATTGTTTCCGTTTTGTTCGTGGAAAAGTAACGATAAGTATGAATGATACCGAGGGATTTTTTTGCTATTTTTTTAAAGATGATTTTTGAAATCTTACCGAATCAATCGTGAAGCAAGGCTGTTTATTCTTATTAAGGGAAATTAACCTAGTATATTTTATTTTTCCAGTATATATTATTCAGTCTTAATAAAAAAAATTCGGGTGCTACATATGAATAACCTCATATTGCATCTGTATTCCACGTTTTAATAACGCTGGCATGTGACTGGTACATATGTCACTCGTGTGTAAGAAAACTCCTGACCAGGGTTATTTCTTGAACGTTTATTGATGAACACGTTAGTCACTTATTTTTACAATTCACAGCTTCTTACACAACGACAAATACCCAACCAAAAATTAATTTCCGAGTTACTATATGGTAAAATGCTTCCGAAATAAGAACGAGAAGTTCTGACTCAAATTAATTTTCTCCGCAGATTATTGATTATAAAAATAGTCACCCAGTATACATGTACATAGATGTATATATTCAATAAATTTTGTTTGATTAAAATTCTAAGCCTTCATTTCGCATAGATCGTAAATGCCGGCCTTGCTTAAGAAATGTCTAATGATGCGATAATGAAATTGGATATCCTGTACATGTACATGTATGAATCAAATGGAAAATTCCATTTAGCTAAGCTTACTATACTACTACCACATTTAGATTAGATACTACACAAGACTTGTACAGTACTGTATTTAAATTGCAAACAACATTTAGGATGCGTTTGAGAATTTTTGCATATTCGTACAGTTAAACCTCAAAAGACGAAGTAATAAGACTGCATGCGATTAAAATTATTGAATTTTCATAAATATAAAGCGAGTTTACTTGAATTTAACACATCCTGTGTCATTTATCGGAGCAGTCCACATAACCTGGATATCTGATTTATGACCGAGAGTCGTGTGAACAACGGCATTTTGGCACTTGTCTGAAAATTTTGTCCACGCATCGCCCAAAAGCTGCGAAGAAAAAATTATTTAGTGCTTGCGCTCCAAACATAAAACTTTTGAAAAAGTATCAGCATGTACCTGTAATGTGCCTGCTGGGTTTCTAATAGTTTCACTTCTCAAAACGCTATTTTCCACTGTCAAATGAAATCCTATGAACTTTTGCACACTGACAGAAGTTTTTGTACCGTGTAGTATAACTGAAATAAACACAAATGAGGTTTAGTGACCAAATACAATAAACATTTAGCCTGGTAATTGTATACAAGTTGCAACAACCTTGAAAAATCTAACCCAATGTATTTTACCATCCTGTTATTTTTACGATGAATGCTCTTGTTAATACGTGTAAAATCTTAATTATAATACGTTACAATCTTACAATAAATTATTGCTGCTGCGGACTAAAGCTTTCGGTTAAGTGCTCAAATAATTATTCTGCTCTTCAACAAGTTTTGACTGATGATTGGTAAAATATAATTACCACAACAACAACGAAAGGTGAGATATCAACCTAGCTCGAAACTAAGATTATCAACAAGAACACCAATTATACTACATGTACATTTGTTATTACTAATTTAAAAAAGTATCTTTGGGTGATCATTCATCAATTGCCATTTTTTTGCCATGGTTTCCCCACGTAAAAATATGGTATAGTTTTTTAATAATAAGGTCACCGGCCTTTCCATTTACTCGACCCAGACTTGTGTGCAATTCAGATATGATTAATATCGTTGTAATATCATTTACGCAACGCAAAATTAGAGCATAAATGACATTAGTTTATAATTTAATGCGTCGTATAATCGGATTCCGGTCATATATTTTCCTGCTCTCTAAACAAATACGAGAATGCAATACTGTATTAGTCATATGTTAATGACTGAACTAACATCCCTTAAGATGACAAAATGTTGAGAATTATTTAAGATCACAATACGTAAATTTAAGTTCTTATTCCGAAATTATTTTAGTAACAATGCATATTTTTTAAATATTCAAGATAGAAACATTATCTTTGCATACATAAACATATAAATGCATGTGCAGGTTACAATGAACTGTACTTATGCAATTTATTCAAATGAATTTATTGCAGTGGATTCAAATTAATTAGTATCATTCATGTTATAAAAAGGTGAATTCAAGTGAAAAAATATTAATTAACGTATAATGTAATTTAAGCAAGACACGCAAAATAAGCGTGCTTTTGATCAAAGGTACATGCATATATACTGTATAAGGTTTCGTACATGTGCCTAATGCAGAGCAATAACCCTAAAAGAGTACTGTAATAACGTATGATCTGGATAAAATTAGTGAGGTTTTTGTAACTCCAATTTATATAAATAGATGTAATTAAACTGAAAATTACTTTTGGCTTTGATATTTGATCGCCTCGCAAGGGGAAACTAGGCATTTGAATGAAAGACAGTGAAATTCAACACCTCTTCAAGGGCATCGGATACAGGGCTTTTGATAGGATTTGAAACTGCATGCAGTTGTTTGCTGCTGCCTGTTTTTTTTTGTTAAAACTCGAAGAGAAATGCTCCAGAAATGTTGAAAATCCTTTAACGAGATTTTTGTTGAGCCTTCATATTTGGCCTGTAGCACCTTCGATGGCAATCCTATTGAGAAATTAGGAAATGCTGCTTTTCCGCGACGAATTCGCAGCGGATTATAAAAGAAAACGTTTGATAGGATTGCTGGTCTAATCTCGTTCCGTGGTGGATCCTAGTTCGTGATCTCACCGATCCATTTTCATTTGGTTTTCTTGTCATATCTCGATCAATAGAGGGGAATTTTACTGAAGACTTAAATTCTGAGACAAACTCGGAATACCAAATTGAGATTTAAGCGCGTTTTACTGATGGGCTCAATCTTCCAGTCTTTTCATTTTTTTCTTCTGATGGCCAATGGATTTTTCTGGCTTTAAATATGCTTTCATTGCTGCTTCTGAACAGTTATGTAATCGCGCGTTCCGGGTGTTGGCCATGCAACTTCATCCCAAAGACGGTTAAACTTGTACTTAATTCCATCCTTGGCGAATATGCTTTGAATTACAATTGTGCTTGGAATTTCTGGAAAAGATCTGCTTTCTCAACGAAAAAGGATCATTTTGATATTTTAGTTCAGTTTTCAAGATACAGTAATTACATGTATTTCAGTCACGCTTAATTCGATTAGCCAAAGCATGTATTCGATGATAACATTCAGAACGGAACTTTTTCTATGCTGCCATTTATGAAAACGTCGCTTAATCCGATCGTTCAATCGCATATTTCGATCATATTATCCCCAACACTACATAACGCAAACGCTCGAAACAAGTTTGAGCGGCTTTCATACAATCTCGGACACGTTTGGACAACGTGTCGGGGTGCATCTAAGCATTTGATGCATCAGCAGCTGTACTCGGATGGATTTTCTGCGCATTTTAGAAAATAAAATTTCAGCCGTTACATCAAACAGGCAACATCAAACACTATATTTACAACTATTTTTTTTAAATATAATTTTAAAAATATGTTAATACATATGTACAAGTAAATATATGCATTTTTAAAACATAGAGCAAATTATTTTGATAAGATCAATTTTAACGTGTTTTTTGACATTCATCACCTATTTCGGTCACCGCTTATTTTCGGTCATGATCGAATTACGTGGCTTTCATTGTAATTTGATTTTTTCATGCGTTTTTCTAGATGTTTGAGCTCAAATTCTAGGCCAATTCTTCTGGCGTTTAATGAAAGTCTTAGTGGAGTTGCATATTTCTGAATTCGAAGGAATTTTGAACGAAAAATCGGAATTTTCTCAGTAATAACAGGAATCGTTTGTTGATGATTATTTTGTTTATTTGTTGATTGTTTCATTATGCTTTACATGTATTTATCGCATTTAGACCTTAATTCGAAATTTGATCGTGGTCAAACCGCCATTGTGGCTATAGATTGTAGCCCCTGACAGTTATCCTACTGTTCCCTAAAAGGTCCACATCTTTCCAAGTTTTATCGGTTTGCCATACTACAACTACATCTAGTATAAGCTATTTGTGCTAGCCATCGATCCATCTTGGATGCATGGGGCTTTCCTATCAGACAAGACTCCATTTCTGCAAATGGATGATTTATGGCAGATCTTCATTAGCCAATCTCCAACAACTTGACAAAAGAAGACAGTTACCACAGAGTGCTTTTAAAGATTTCCTAGATGATTCCAGAGTCATTGGCAAACTCCTGCGGAGAGTTTTACTCCTTACTTCTTCGCGGTGCACGTTTCCCATAAAAACACGTTATTCCACGCATCAAATCTCATTTCAGAGTGTATGATTTCCATTTTAGAATTATGGAAATTTTGTAATCATTTGCTTTGGATTGAATGTATTTTTTATGACGTGACAATTGCGAGAGAACCGCGAATTCATTACTGTTTAAATTGAGCTTGAAACTTGACGGAGACATTATTCTGAAATGATATCCTATGCTGACATTTCTGCCCAACTTCTCAATTTCTGTCTAAAAAAGATGTCTATATATGGTAAAATACCACCCTTAAAATTGCATGTAGCCTACGCATTTTCAAAAACTGTCAGATAGATACATAGTGCTAATGTCTCAAAAATGTTAGAAATCGATGGCATACGTCTTATTTATTTAATGGCACCTATAAACATGTTATAGAATGTGCTTCGTATACACTTGTCTTCATTTAAGATACTTTTTTTTTCATTTTAACTCTACATCTTAACTAATTTTAGCTATAAATTCAACTAATTTTAACTATTGCACATAATTTTAACTATAATTGCAACCAATTTTAACTATAATTGCAACCAATTTTAACTATAATTGCAACCAATTTTAACTATAACTGCAACCAATTTTAACTCTAATTGCAACTAAAAGTTAATTCGCTTGATTAAAAAAAAAGCAAAGCAGGGAATTTCATGTTTTGCATTTTGTTTGTTGGAAAAATACTCTGTTATTGGATGAATTTTCTTGCAAAAATAAGCCAGATTGCTCCGAGCGAAACTAGGATAAGCATCCGATAACTTATGCGTACCCTTTCGCCCACGATTTATTTTATGAGCAAAATATATTTTTTTTTTTAACTTTAGATATTTATGGTTCAGAAAACCATCTACTCCATCTCATAAATAATGTTGTTAATGAACATTTAACGAAAACATGTACATTTCCTTAGAGGTGGCTTAGAGGTTTGCTTTCTCGTCTTACATTCGGTATAGACCCAGGTTCGATTCCCGGGTCGGCTATCCTCGATTGTGGTTCTTCATGGTTTCCCACAATTCCTCCGAGCTAACGCTGAGACAGTTCCTATATTAAATAGGCCATGACCACCTGACTTAATTTGTATTAACTATCCCCCCTGCCAAATGGTACTATATACTGACTGCAGGGTAAAGAATTGAATTGAATTCCTGCTGTAAACGTCATGCTTTATATTCTGTACCAATAATGTAGACTTTATTTATCCGTGAATTTCTATAGTTGAAAAATTCTTTTTAGTCAAAAACAGTGCAGGATAAAAGTATAAACACGTTTTGTGAGTATTAAACAAAGACATTTCTCGTTAATGCACTATAATCTTCTTCTCAAGCAGTTAGATTTCGACCAAATTCCATACATACTTTCCAAAAACATGTACACATGCTTCAAAAGTTAACACAAAATCACACTATGTTATCGATACAGCAGCGTTACAGTTGACATTCTCGTGAATTTCATTCAGTAAACATCAATGATTTTCAAGCATCCTTCGCAAATTTAAAATTTTTCCAATTTATAGAATCACTTTAAACGTTTACGTTTGGTGCGAATTTGACAGTTTACTCTATTTTATTATTTTCCGCAGTCACTGAAGAAATGTGTGCCAAGTACATTCTCTTAGTAACTCTTCCACGATACTGCAGTGAACGTGAACTTCTAACTATTACGCGTTGCTTCACGAGCCAAGGTCTTATAAAGTCTGCGGAAATTTCCTTATTGTTGTTTGGGACAAAGAAAAACTAATTATACGATTTAAAAAAATGCTGATATAACAGTCGTTCTCTTTCAGCTGTAGAAACGCTCTAATTCGATTAAATTCGCGGCTCATTAATTCGTAGATTTTTTTCCCCCGAATTTCAACACTCCACATGGTTTCACGTGTTTTTTTGACACTTTCACATGCTTCCATATGTTTTGCGACAATTCCCATGTTTTCAATTAGACCGTGAGACTAGTCAAGCAAAGATCCAAATTTGGTAGCATCAGTCGTTTCATCAATAAGTTTCATCAGCATGACCGCTGTCATGCCAACCACGCACCCAACGTTCGAAGTTTTAAATGAATTTTAAAGGCCACTTGTACGGTATGATTTCGTACTTGGCTTCGCATTGGCTGTTTCCCACAATGCATCGAAACGATTTCCAATTTCAATTTGGCTGTAGGAACGCGATGTATTCCGAGCAAGAAAATCGTGTTTTGTATCCTAGCGCTGACAATAAGGTTTTCTTCGTTCGTCGTAATTTCCCATCTTACAAGCATTTTATGGCATGTATAACATTTCTGCTATAATTCCATTTTGCAAAATGTGTTACCAAAGCCTTCATGGCACTATTTAACACATCGTTCAAGGATAAAGGCATTTTCATGTCCGGATGTATAGTCGGGAACCATAAGCTCTAGTGGCATGTACGTAAAATGAGCACAATCTTCACAGTTTGCATAGGAATTGCATCTTTTGAATCTAACATACAGTAGTTGCGAGCATTTTCGTGATTAGACGGAAGTGACCAAAAATTCTTGCATTACATTTCATAAATTATGCTTTATAGCCTTGAAAGTTATTCATTGAGAATAACATTTATAGTTTTCCACACTAATCGGATCCTATTGAAGTTACGTTGTGATGGAGACATAAATGTTGGTGGAAGAAAGTAATGCATTCAAAGTATTTGTTAATTACAGTATATCCAGAAATTAAGCCACGTATATTTTAAAATAGGTTGCCAAAAGCTGCTATAAGCTACATGAACCGATTAACAAACTCTTAAATAGGCAAATTTCAGATATAAGTTATGTTACAATTAATATTTTTAAAACTTATAGAATAAAAATTCTCCATGAAACTACGTCACATCAGGCCATTGAAGTAGAATATTGAAAATTGAAAAAGGTTACGATTCTCCGTAGTATGATTATGTTAATTTATCATTACCGACGATGCGTGATTTAAGGTATGAATAACATACACTGTATAAATTTATAATTGAAAGGAATCATAGGAGTTCCGAGTATAACTGCTTTCCGAAATATCCTTATGATGTCGATTAACGTTTAATGTACTGCTGGACGTGCATTTCATGCGTCATTGGCAGTTAAATACTAAGTTGCGAAACTTGTAGTCTTCGTAATTTATGTAAAACTTGGAGCGATTTCTAAAATTGTTTCAATTAAAACTGTAATGGTATACGAAACTGGCTTTAGCAATCAAAATGACTCGTTTTAACCGGAATTTATTATGCGCATTACAAGCGGCCACAAAGTCCGTGGTTAACTACGATTATCCAAGGACTCAATGGCTAACATATAACATGCTCATTTATGTACGATCGTAACTTATACAACTTATACAGTCGAACCTCGTTAAGACGAATTCATTCGTTTTAGACTACAATTTTTAATAATATTCGAATTCGTCCTAAACGAAGAAACATATACAGTTTCTTAATAAAGTTGTTCATTATTCGTCCATTTCCTGGGACGAAGGTTGGAATTAAGTTCGTACTATTAAAAACTCTTATAAATCGAGTTGTTCTTAATGAGGTTCCACTGTATAATCATCCGTTATTGCGACAGAGGTTATATCTTTCGGTGTTACTCATTCTTGTCAAACCCTTCGCAAAATTTAATTATTATTTTTTTCCATCGATCTTTGCCCAAATGACAATGGCAGAATCTGTAGGAAATCCGATTTTTGCGTTGCAGTTTTCTTTGATGTCTCTAAATGCTGCTTATGAGTACTTAAAAGACTCGTCCATTATGTCGAAGATCGACGAATGTAACTGCGGCTTAACTCGGGAAGAAAAAACCAAGCCGTCACCCTGATTTAACCACGTACACGTGACTTTGACACGGAGTGACAAATTAACCAGAAGCCGTGATTTAATTAAAGTTCGCTGGATGAGGGATTACTTGGAGGAAAGCCATTTAATGATGCTTCCTCTATAATATTTCGCCTAGAACACTCTTAAATATATTTCCACGTATAGATGAACGTTTCCTGCGGTTCGGATTAATTTTCATTGTGTACGAAACACGAGTCATAGATTTTCTGCGAAAACAGGTTGATAAATGACCGTCTGAACAGCGTAACATTCACACGGGGTCATTTACGTGCGAATAACAAGTCATTGTTCATTCGTAATTATTGTCTATTGCGCGATGGCGGTCATGCAGGCGCATTTCCTGAATCTTTAACTCTTCGAACATCGATTCAGGAAATTTGACATCGACATTACAGTATAACCTCGTTATGACGAATCTCGAGGAACGTCAGAATTTGTTTGTTTAAACTGTATCAGAACCAGTTTAATTGAATCTCGGAATAAATACTCCCCTCCTATAGCCTACAATATGAATGGGAAGATGCTGCAACTTTGTCAGGGAATTCCCGTCATGATGTACTTTTTTTTCACATTGTCTGAAGTTCCTTTTTAACGTACTGTAACTGAATTCGAATTCAACTTAAAAGCAAGCATTAACATTATTCGTTCAAACCCCCTAACGATGATAACAATTTTATTCGTACGAGGAGTCTTAGCTCCTATGACGTATACATTTTGTATAGGCCTATACATTGTAAGTACCTGTGAGGTACATGGGTATCATGGGGTTGTAATTAGTGAAAGTTGTTTGGTTCCATATGTTAGTGCGATTCTATATAACATCCATAGGGTTGGTTCTGTTAGGTTAGTTAGGTAGAGTTCTAGAAATTCTTTGTAGGAACTAGGGATTTTTTGTTTCCTGTAGGATATTATTTTCTTGATCATTGGGTTTGAGCATGATGATAGTAGGTTATGCCAGGATGGAGGGTGGTGTGAACAAAGGAACAAAATGCATTCGTATTATCAGAAATTCGTATAGAGCGAGTTACTCTTAATGAAGTTCGAATAGCTATAGATGTGCCATATGATTTGAAACTGGAGAAAATGCAAACACTTCTATCCCATATTATCCTTAATGGAACTTTGGACATGTTTTTAACATGCCCGCACTTGATGGAAGGCCATGTGTCTGACTCGACAAAATATTCCAAGTTTTTTCAACTCAGGGCATGTTTTTATAGGCTACATGTTTTCCAATCTGACAACATTTCGGTTTATCCCATAGAAGAATATGAAAAGGACTTACATGTAGTTGTTGGCAGTGTTCACCAATGTGTGGCCAAAGTTCACCCATTTCTCTCATTTTATTGCTTTCCATAATGGAGGGATAAGTGTCAATGATGCCCGATCACCATCTGTCTTTAATTTATTTCTAGAAATTGCGTCAAATTTCGCTGTCCAAATCGTCGAAAGGAAAATCTCCGCGCAATATAATTTACGACACGTTAAAAGTATTTTTTTCAGATGTGAAAATTGTGGCTTGTTGTCAATTGGATCAATGACTTATTGTAATTCAGTGCACCAACTTGCGGATCTTCATTTTTATACGTATTTGCGGATTTGTCCAATATTATGCCTCTAAATATACTTATTTAAAATGGTTTTTACTGGGGGTAAAAGAAGGGTTTTTTGGTCGATTTTTATACGACGGTAAATGGGGATAGAATCTTTATGCTCCATGTTTGCATTCATCTTTTTTTGTCAAAAATCCTTGCTGGCAATGTGAATATATTTTTTTTAGGGGAACAGACTTTTAAATATTTAGCACATCCATCGCATAAACTTCAAAGTGAAGCCCTTTATATTCGTAAAGCACTAAGTTATTTGAAAGTTAATTTCGCTACCCTTATTACCGGTGGGCTTTTGAAGATTTCCAAAATATGCCGAATGATTGGTGTAATATTTTGAAAACTGTGGTGGTGCCACTATAAACTCTTAAATCCCAACGTGGGTGAACGGCATCTTGAATGCTTTTTGATATTCAAGCACAATTTTCATAATAAAACCTTGGTGGGGGGGAGGGGGAAGTTACCCGCCGAAAGGATTTCATGTATCATCTTCGTTTTGCATAAGTAAAACAAAAAAAATACAGCATGTGAGAGAAGTCGAAAACAACGGACACGTTTTTTGATTAAAAATTTTGGGCGGCGCAGGTGGCGCCACTATCTGCAAAAGTCGTAAAGCAATCCTTACTGCGAATCTGCGATGACACATTTGTCAACAGCAGCCAATACACGTGAGGTCGTAACTCAGGTGCTAGAATGTCAGAGCCATCTGTTGAAAAATGTCATCTGCGATGAGATTCTTTTGTCAGACATTTGTAATCGGAATCTATCGGAAAACTCGGAGCTGAATGCTCGGGTCAAACAATAAAAAAACGCCCGTATATAACTTTGGAATTAATTTTAGTTCAATTTCCACATGAATGCTAGAATGAAAATGTGGCACTATTATGCACCCAGTATAGA
Source organism: Ommatoiulus sabulosus (assembly GCA_034697705.1). Lineage (NCBI taxonomy): Eukaryota > Metazoa > Arthropoda > Diplopoda > Julida > Julidae > Ommatoiulus > Ommatoiulus sabulosus. The sequence goes on along the minus strand of JAQGAO010000239.1, from coordinate 3,841 downwards.
TTCACATCGGAAAACTATGGGGATTTTGAAGGATGCATAGGCCTACATACAGTATATTCTGTTCAATGTTATTGAAGGTTGAAATTGTAAATAAATTGCTGATTTTTTTTTTGATTTTTTTGTTTTTGGAAAACAAAAATATGAAACATGAGATTTGTTTGGATAGTTGCCAAACTCGTTGAAGTTTGGAGAAAGTAGCGGTCAGTTGACATAGTAGTAAATCATTGAAAATATATGGACAACCCTTTTTGTAGCAGTAATAGTCAGATTCGAAAATATTGGGTTTTATGGAATCATGCCAATTTTTTAAATTGTCGTACAATTATAAGTGAAAACAGCGTGGGGTAGTTTACGAAAAAAAGTTCCCGAAAATGCAGCTATTGGCAGGTTTTGGAAATATGTACTCGTTCTAAATTAATGTACACGCATTTGGTGAGGGTTTTAGAAGTCGGCGAAATATTAAAATTCCTGTATATTCGTTGAAAACTTGATAAAAGAAGTTGTAATCTAAAAGTGAAATTCAATCGTTTTGTTAAATTGAAAAGTTCCAGATATGTTTTTTTAAATGGTGGCTGGCCTCCTATGCTCTCTTGGGTCCGGTATGCTTCAAGTTTCCAGGTGAAAAGTTTGTTTAAAGTATAGACACACGCAGTAAGTCCACTAACAATAACCAACTAGGCTTTTTACATCTATGGTCTTGTTTCGAGTCATAACTCTTTACGCTTCTATAGTCTATCTAGCACAATTTACAAAATAAAGACCTTGTTTATATTTCTTGGAAAACGCCATTTTATGCTTTCAGTAGATAGAGGGTTACTATGGGGATTTGGGTCTATTCTTAGCCTTAACAGAGGGGTACTGGGGAGTCTGCATGGGCGGAAGGTCGAAAGTGTGTGTTCCAGCCTGCGTGTTTCTTGGCAAGAAATCTCGTTTTTGACATAGTTTTTGTCGTGTAGATTAGACCATGCAAAAATGGTTTCCAGCTTGAGTGGGGTTGTTTGTATTCGACCAAGTTTTATTTCCGTCAGCTGCTCAGAATTGATTCCTTTTCTTTTTCTATCCGTATTATGGGATTTCTACTTGAAAATACAAAAGGAAGAAAATTAAATATTTTTTTTTTTGCTGGCTCGCTAAAAACGATGAATTTTCATGAATCTGTTTGATGGGTTGCACCAAAATTCCGCGACTAGCGCAGTAAAGATATCATATGCATTTCTTAATTTGTGGAAACCTTCGCGGACATTAAGATGGTCGTAAAGCAAATATCCGCATTGTTGAAATCCTTGAAAGATGCCCCTATTTTAGAAATACAAACATTCGCAAAACCCTTTTCTTATACAGTCACGCGTGCATGCGGTAGTTGCATAAAAAGTTGCATTTCCTCATTTTGTGCTATAAAAATATTGGAATTCATGCAGAGCATAACTTTTCGTGTTACATTTCAAGTGAGCTATTTCTATATAGAATTAATTTAAAAAATATGTCTAGCTGGGAAATTAAGCTTGGCAATATTTGTAAAATACGTCTAGTTTTACCAATATCGGTATTATTTCTGAATGCTCATCTTTATATAGCTTCAACAGAGAGCTATATATGGAAAAATACTTTTACAAGTAGAAACGTTTTCTGAAAATTTGATAAGAACATGTTTTCCAGATTTACATGTTAACAACGCATGATAAAAAGATTGTTTTCTTTATTCGATTCAACGCAGATTTTAGACGTGAAATACACGTAATATACACTTTTCGCATGTGTTATGTTCAGTATATTTTGAACGCAGTTGACGTCAATAGGATCAAACGCTGAAAACTTCAAATGTTTCAAAATATTTGTACTAAAAATTCGTTAATGATACAAAACACGTATACAGTTAATCATAACTAAATTGCTGTCAGTTATTTAAAATTGAGCTTTTTTAAACATGTTGTGCACATTTTAAGAAATCATCTTCTATTACATCTCTGCTACGTTTTTTTACCTGCACGGGGATATTGATTTTATGATTATTTTTAAAGAAATAGTAAAATGTAAATATAATTTCGTTACAACGTCTTGTTAAATTCCCAAGAGGAATTTCTTACCAAAAAATTGGCGTAGGTCTACTTCCTGGTGTACAAAAGTGAAATACTCGTAATAAATGTACGTGTACTTCTATAAAGTAACTTAACCATGGTAACGTATTATAGTATATTAAATTCCAATACCTCCACTTTGCTTTTCTGGGATTTTGCAGCACTGAGGGTTTCGTCTTGCATCATGTACTGATGTACTTTGTTAAAATTGCGGTTTAAAAAAATTTTACATTTATATTTTAAATATCCAGAAAGTACAGGTTGTATTCAATGTTTATGACGAATCATGCATCAATCGAAAATCCTTGACCAAAAAATGACGTCATTTTTCTGGTAATTGACGTCATTTTGGTACGTGGGTCGTTTTATACGCGGATCGTTGAAACACGTGCATGATGTTAATATTATTCCGTCTTAACAGTTTGTTTAGAATGTTTAAGGTATTAATATTAAATTAGTCCGTTTATATTTAAGCACGAATTTCCTGCCGCAATTGCACAACTAACAACGTTCGGAACAGTTTTCTGAAGTTTTCTTCAGATTTGTCAAGCGATGTCATACTCGGATGAAAACAAAAGTTTACTTTTTCGCCTACCTTTATACGATTCTCCAAGGACGAATTTGTCAGAATTTCCCAGGATTTCAATTTTAAACCCATTGTCACCGTGCACTTTATCGATGGTGATTCCCGGTGGTTCGCGACTGCAAAGAGACTCACTTACAATTCCGTTGTTTTGACACGTAACAAAGTCGTGGCTAATGAGGAACGCAACGGTGGCAACGCAAAACAGGTGCTTCCAGGAGTTCATCGTTAAAATACGTTTGCTTTCGTAGCTCAATTCGAGCATTTTCGCATTGCTGCAAAAATGCGTGTGTCTCCAACACCGAACGCGAGGAGATGTGTTTCGGAGCAACTTGCGGCTAGCTTCTGCGATTCGCCAAGAGCTGACAAATAGCCTCGCTACAAATTCAGATTCTTCGCACTTCGCTTATGCTTTCTTTCCACGGTCCAAAATTGAAAATTCCTCTCAAACTATTGTATTTGCGTTCATGGTCTCCAAATAACCACTGCGTCGATACTCTATTTACGAGAAGTATGCGATCGGGTTCACATACTGTACGTCGAACCTCGTTAAGACGAATCTTAACGGACGTTAAAATTTGTTCGTTCAAACCGTAGTTCGTATATCAGATCAAGTCGGACAAAACACGACTTCAACGATAAGAAGTAAAGTTTCATCGAAGTTTGGATAAAATCCTTCCCTACGTAAGGTGCTGCGACTTTTATCGGGGAATTTCCCTTTATATCGTACATTTTTTTTCTCGTATTATTTGTAAAGCCCTCCTCATAACGGCGCGTTTTTTTCCGCCGTTTTTTCGACGCCAGTGATTTGCGCATGCGCTCGAGCAGGTGGGCAGGGCGTCATAAGAGTAAGAACACACAGAATGCATGCTTACTATCGACGTGCTTCTTTCGGCTTTTTTCCAGCTTTGGAACGCACAATGAACGCTGATATCAGCGTGATGGTCAGTGCAGGGCCGTGCTTAGGGGTTTGGTGGCCCTGTGCGAAGTAAAAATTGGTGGCTCCCTTTTTTTTACAAGTATTTGCTCAGTCATTACAAAAGAGAGTAGGCAAAACATTTTTTTTTTAAATTAAGCTATTTTAATGTGGTCACTGTACTGTACAGACTACAATACCATAAAAATCTTAAGTGACAAAACAACAAATGGAAAACATATTACTAATACTAATTTACATTAAATT